>JAQGAW010002366.1:0-15452 GCA_034698025.1 Phthiracarus crinitus | reverse complement strand
CTTTAGTTCACTATATTTACATCAGATTTGCGTATAAAAGAGAGAACCAAAGCGAGAAAAAAACAAAAGGATATTCTTGGAAAAAATTGTTTAACACTAGATTATTAGAATTGTTTAACAAAATATTAGAATATTCAAGTCCACTAACAGTGAAAAATAATTACATATCACAATAAAGTTCCACTGCCAGCACTTTTCCAATTCCACAAATGTTCGACTCATTAACGTTATCACCAGAGCCTAACATTTTATGTAAATACACCTAAATTTTGTAAATAAGGAATATTAGAGTTAAAAAAGACTAAATTAGATGAAGTTTTATTTACATATTCATACATATTTTATAGGTTTGTACATAATTTTATGTACTTAAATATTTTTAATTTTAACGAATAATTATCGTTTAAATCTGATGAGTTTTTATGACCCCTGATTTTTCACGTAAATTTCAAAATATTGTTCCTTAAATCCGATGAGTTTTGAGAGGGGTCTTATTTCTAATTTGATACATTAAAAAATCTGAATAAAAAAATTCACTGAAAAGATTTTTAGTTCCAAAAATCAAAATTTGGTGCAATAAAAAATGAGCTTAAAACACATTACTTAAATATTTAGATGTGTCATTAATATACAATTCAGATTTTCATAATACATATTTGAATAAATATTTTAAGATTTGTAATTTACATATTTTTTGTTTTTTCTTACATAAAATGTTAGGCTCTGGTTATCACTAAACTAGTGATGAATAAAAGTTAAAGAAATGTTTAACTCTTAAAATTATTTTAATTTTAACCTTTACCGGTTAATAACATTTTTAACTTTAACTTTGACCGGTAAACAAAGATTGACACGAGTTAACTCTCATTTTAACGCCCACTTCTATAATTAATTAAAATATCATTCATTTATGAGGTAAAGAATACATATATAAAAATAAATTCTAATAAAATTTACACGATTGAAAATATTTTAAGGGAAAAATAAATATATTTTAAGTTTTTAGAAGTAAAATTATTTTTTTCAGATTTAGAAATGTTTCAAACAAAAAAAATCAAATTCATGCAAAAAAATTGGTAATCAGGTAACCTTATTTTTAACTTGACAGGTAAATAAACACTTTAACTGTTAACTTTAACTCACAAATAATTCTTAACTTTAACCTTAACCTTAACTGCTTAACCAGTAAGGTTAAAAGTTAACCTAATTTTAAAATGTGTATCTCTACACTAAACAACGGTAATCTAAAGTATTCAAAAATCACGAGGAATTTTGAATCAGAAAGAAATTTTTGTATGAGTGGTAGAACTTTAGAATTAAAACATACAGATTATCTCATGAAAATATCAATTATTTGTTTAAAAAATCCTTGATATTTTTGAAAGTATTTTTGGTAATCTGTTTTCAAATTGCAATTTTATTCATTCCATTAACAGACAGTGCTATTTTCGAATTCCACTTCAGTGGAGCTTAAATTTTCAATCACTAATTCACATCTAATGTTTAATGAGAATCACGCAAAATTATTAAATCGTTTATCATTCGTTAGTCGTTTTCTGTGCCATTTATTTTGCTGGTGCTTATGGCTATAAATGTAGTTAACGTGACAATGAGTAGAATAGTTTAATGTGAACATAATCGATATCAAGGTTTTACGTTTTTTCTCTCACTCTTTACCTGCGAAACAGCGTTACCATTACTGTTTGGGCGTTCTCTCAGATCATAGATATGTTTTAATTTATTCGTAAGGTTTTTCTTGATTTTTTTGAAGGAATTTTTCCAATAGATAATAATTTTTGATATTTATATACTCTGTATATAATAAATATATTCTGTTATTGAAACGTTAGAACAAATAAATGTACGCTCAATTGATAAACTCTATGGCGATATTATGTTCGTTCATAATGTCATAATTTTTTTTTAAAAATTTTATGGCTTAAAATATAAATTAGAAACGTCTCCTATAAGACTATGTAAACTCCACCCTTTGACCGTAAGAAATTCAAAACTCCAAGCAAATGTTTCGTGATTATGATATATTTTTATAGAATAAATAAATCGATAAATAATTGATTTTCTTTTAATAAAAGTTTCCAATCTAAATGTAATAAAAAATTTAATCATGTTTGGAATGCAATTTTATGTTATGAATGCCTAAAGAAAAATCAGTGATACCAATGAGAGATTTTTGCGAAAATAATAAAGAACAAATTAGTAGTAATTTATGAAAAAATATTTTCTTATTTTATGTTATGTAATCTTTTATTAATCTTTATTGAAAGCAAATTGTCTGATATATCAAATTATTACCTCTAATATGATTTAGCATTTAGATTTCGAAGAATTGCATAAAAATTTATCGAATTGATAAAACAATAAATTTCAGGGCAACAAATAAATTTTTAGAGTTTATTAAACGTGCGATTATTGGATTTCACTTCATTATTAAGGACAATCAAATTCGGGTTCGCCCGAATCCCGATTGTTTTTATTATCCTTCGGAGACATCTATGAAAGGTGTTTATAAGAAGAATTAAGTAATTTAAACACTATTTATTTTGCCCGAATCCCCCTAATTTGCTCATTTTATCGAATTACCCCGAATTGTTTAACTTTTTTCAAAAATATCAATAATTTTGTTAAAATACAGAGATAAGGCAAAAATTGAAAAATTTAAATTTTAAATCAGATATATGATAGTTAAAATTTTTAAAAAAATTATTTAATTTTGATGAATTTTAATTTTTAAAGAAGAGTGTTTTAAAACCTGAAAAATCTTTAATTTTGTTAATTATTTTTAAAAAGTATATAATAATGCATAACCCGAATTAGCCTCCAAAAACCCATTTTAATTTTCCCCACCCGAATTTAGTAGATAATTTGCCCGAATTTGGTTGTCCTTATTCATTAGGCATAATGCCATCGCAGCAATAGTACACAATTTTATACTCATTATTCAATTGCTATTGTAACATATCATTGTGTTTTTTGATTACCCATTTAAAAAATAAATATATTCAGATTTAATGGTAAATAATGATTCAGCCATTAATGTTTTAGTGATAGAGTGATATGAAATAAGTTTTGATATTATTGTTATCTCAAGGAGATTAATACAAATAAAGTGTTTGCGTAAGAATAAGAGTGAGATTAGAGGCACTGCTATATAACCATTGATTGTTTTATGAATTTGAAACTAACGGTTTGGTAGCAATGCGTTAGAATTGCGATCATATGCTAGAATTCAGAAGAAAAGCAAAATATGAATGTTTTTTTAATTAAAATAATGTTTTAGTTTACTTTTCAATTTTTCGGATAACGAATTTAATATATTTCTAAATTTTAAGTTCTAGGAATAGTTGGCTTAAGTTTTTATTGCAAATTAATTCTTAATTTTTATCCACTAAATAAAAGTTAAAATAAAAATTGATAAAATTGATTTAATAATTATTATATCACTACAGTAATTAATTTATTTGCACTATTGGCACGAACACAATACAGAATATTCGCTTCTTATACGTATGTAAGGATCATCTAAAATCTATTAGTTTTAATATGCATACACTAAACTAAATTAATAAACAATACAGTTATAAATCATTTAATTGAGATTTAGTTTCAGTCAATTATTAATTTAAAGATAAATTTACGGATATTATTACTTATTGCTATCAATTTACGCCGAAATCGAAAAATATGCTAATTTTCAAGATATTAAAATTAATTTTTAATACTAACATAGTAGTGGCCTAATTTATTTCGTTTAATAAATACGACATTGAATTAATAGCTTAGATAATTAAGATTGGATTAAAAATTGTTAAAATTCGCGAATAAATTATATTAGACAAGAATAATTATTCACCCATAGCTAAATGTTCGCAGCCTATAATAGGAGTACCAAACATTGAAAAGATGTATGGATAACAATCAAATTTATGCGCTATTTTTTGACGAAAGGATTTTATTACTTTGTTACTAAAGTGATTTAAATTCGCCAATTATTTCAAATTAAAAGCACGTTTTACTTCTAAATGTTGCTTTAGACAAATATCTAAAGTTTGCTAAAAAAATTTCTTATTATTATAAGCATAGACCGGATTTTTAGGGCATTCCCTAAATTACCCTAATTTACTCTTTTTTGCTTCAGAGCCATAATTTACCCTAATTTTCAATATATGGCAACAAATGGCCCTAATCTTTTACATTTGCACTCAATTTCTAGTCATCTGTTCATAAAAACTGTTTGATTTTGAGAAATTAAGTTTATAATTCTTAATATTTATTAGCGAAAACTTTATAACAAATATAGACTCGATATTTGGGGTATGCAATTTTTCACCAGAATATGCATCAGAACCCTAATTTACACCTAATACCAAATATTCAGCCATTAATAAACTAAATTTTTTACATGAAAATGCAAACTTTAAGAAAATACGGTTAAGTTCAGTTAATACCCGTTAATTTTTTCTTAATTTTGTAAAACAATCTTAAAAATAAATTAAAAACACAGGATATATATTATTTTTGACCCTAATTTTGACCCTTATTTGTACTTTTTTAATGCCCTTTTGCCCTACCCTAATATTTAAAAATTTAGACCCTAATTAACCGGTCTATGATTATAAGTTACACTATAGTGGTTAAACTTTTTCAGTGAAGAATCAAAATTTTTGACGTGTAAAAGTCTCAATTTTAAAAAAGAAAAATCACTGAAATTTAGTAATAATAAAAATTATATGAGTAATAAACTGTTATTTATAAGCTTCGCGTGAAGTAAATTTTTTTTAATCAATACCATAATTAAAAATTTGTTGGCAACTTATACGCTAAAGTAAATCATTACCGTATTTTATTATTCAATCTTTTTAAATAAATTGTTTTTGCCACACAAACCTAAGATAATATCGAGTGTATTTTAAGAAACCATATATATATTATGCAATATAGAATTTCGTTTCCTCACAAAACTTACTTAAAAAACAAAAATACCGACGCGTGAGCTTAAATTACAGTATGTCTTGACAGAGCAATAATCTGTTTTTTAATAAAAATTTATTGCATGCAATGTTAAAGAGAGATTGGAAACCTTTTTTTATATTTTTATGGCTGATTTTATAACCCGATTTTCATTTGCATAGTCAGTGCTATTCTAATATCTCACGAATTTTGTCTCTAATATAGATTTTTTGTCCGATATATCTATTTACGAAAACTTTATTTTTAACTGGAGCTAAAAATAAAAACATGTTTTGTTTTTTAACCTTATTTAACCTTAAACTTTTTTAATGCAGTTATTGTACTGTTGCAGCACCTCATAGGTATAGTGAAATTTAATACTCAGTAATTAGAAGTCTCAATTAAATTTTAAAGTTTTGGGAAAATCAAACACTGAATAAATTTCAATTTTTCAGGTGTCCGTACATTTATCCATCCATACGTTAAAGTTCTACCATTTGTTAATTAAAATGAAATTAAAAGGTCTACAAAGTGTGTTTGATATGAATGTTTGCTCCAGATTTGTAGATATAGGTAAATACGAAAATATTATTGCAATACCAAAATAATGAGTTTGTTATTTTGTTTATTAAACTTTCGACAGTAGTTTCAAAAACTAGTTTTAAATTTACTTTTTCGCCACAAAAGTAAAGCGAAAGCAATTCAGTAGCGGAAACCTTTCGAATAACTATCACACGTTGAATCCAAACAACTATACTGTACTGTAAATAAACAAAAAATCTCTTCATTTTTAAGTGGGAAATAATGTCTCATAACTATCAAGAAGTGTATGTGTATGACACGACACGTGTAATTCCATGAAATATATGAAAAAAGAAATAAGAAAATATAGACTGCGAGGATAATATAAAAATCAAAATATTAAGCGAAGTGAAAAAATCTTTTATTAATTTTTACTATATTTTCAAAAGTAGAATAATGTTTGAACAATTCATATATTCAAGCGAATACACAAACCCACATGAGAACCGTACTATTCGTTACAAATAACTGTTTTTGACGCGAAACTGTTTATTATTAACTATTCGTTATATGAAAAACAAGAAAAATTCTCGATTGCGTTTTAACTAATCTCTACACATCTATGTGCGTATAGTTTTTTTTTGTTAATTCTGTAATACGTAATTTCGATCACACTCTATAGTTGTCAATATTAAGGCACACTTTTATATTCCCAATAAAAAATATCTATAATTTTTTAATAGTCTTGAATTATTTCCGCGTGAAAAATCGCAAACAAACTAATTTTCAATCATAAAAACTGATTTCTTTCCTTAAGTTGTTTTCGAATTAATGAAATAAAAACCCATTATTTTATCTATAGATTCCTATATAAATCTATTGCACAATTTTTCACAGAAGCTTTTTTAAGTAAAAAAATAACTTATTTTCAATTATGACGTAATTTGAAAATCTATGGCATTTATTATGAACGCATCTGTTTTCGAAAATGTGTTTGTGTGCGTTATGTATAGTATATTTGGTCGCTATTAACGTTGTCGGAGGTTAACGTTAAGTTGTTTAAGTTCGGTAACCTATTGCTGGGTTATTTATTTTAATTTAAAGTATGAGATCATAATCGGATAGTTTTTACTTATTTCAAACATAAGGCAGTACCAGAAAATTATTGAAAGCGGTTTTAATTGATTAAATTAATTTTTATCAATTTCCTAAATGCAATTTTTTAACTGATTAATTGACTGATTAAAAATGATTAATAATTAGCACATTATTATTTTAAACAATAAAAAACGAACTATTTTAACAAATAAAAAATAGGTGCGACTCTTTCTTATTACTAGATTTCTTTATATTTTTTAAATCGTTTGGTTTTGGATGTGGAAAATATCAAACTGCGGACAACACTATTATTATTGCTATCTTTTACATTGTAATTGATCGCTTGGTTTAAAGAGCTATATTTCAGCTCAACCGGAATAGTAACAAAAGAGTAACAACACGTACGCACTCATACAAAATTACAAAATAGACTTTTTATAGCGTACCTGTGTTTGCATTGTATTGTTTAGGTTTGTTAGCGTACGATAACACACTTGTCAAACCATTTAATACCTCAATATGACGCAAATGTGCAAAATATTATTGAGAGATATTATATGCGAAGAATGGTTTATTTTTCGCGAATAATAATGTTTATGACATTTTATGAGTATTGTTAGCGTTTTTTTAAAAAAATATATTTTTAAACCATATATTTGGTTTAGGTATCGCTTTAGGGAATTCTGTTTATAGCTAGCAGTTTGCTCTCAGTTAACATTTAATTAATGGTTAGCATATACTGAAAGATGTTTTCAGGCATTAGTCTTCAGTCTACGTTATATTTTCTTATTATTATAAACTTTCTAAGCGCCACTTGTTTTTTAAAGTTTTAATTAGCACTGTTTCTTTAATTACGTCGAGTTCTTATAGAAATAAGTGGTAAAAATAAAATTTAGTATTCTAAAAGCTTTATTGTAGGCTATTATGTCTGTGAGAATAACATATTTTTCATTATTAGTTTAGCTGAATGCTGTGTTATTTGCGATACATTTTCCAAACGAAAACAAGTTTTCTTAAAGAATTTTCTGTTAGCTCTCTCTCTCTCTCTCTCTCTCTCTCTCTCTCTCTCTCTCTCTCTCTCTGCGTTGTTAGCACTTATTCGTTTTATAAACTTTATTTAAACTTTAAAAATGTGTGAATGTGTGCGAGAAATTTTTAATGTACTGGTATTTATAAAGAAAGCTGTTTATTGTTGACATATATAATAAAATACAGGCATTATTCAAAGATGTGTTTCATTTTCTCGCGATGGGATAAAAAAACTTCATCTAAATATCACTTACAGAAACACAATCTTGTTTTCAGCCAAATAATAATAATAATCATTTCCAGACGCACTAAACTTATCTTAATTTTTCTCAGAAAATAATAAGCGCTAAAAATAAAATTAAAAAATTTTGGCTGAAAATAAAAATATTTTGTTTTTCAAAACACATATCCATTAGTAATGGCTTTCCACAGCGAAAATTTTCGTATGCGTTCGTTAAATAATCAATGATTACGACTCTCTATGCAAATAAAAAGCGGATACTTTATTAAATATTCTGGAACTTTTTCAAAAAAATATCCGATATAAGAACAAAAATACTTGCGATAGAGAGAGATAATAATATGTAATCAGCGAAATCAAAAGGAAAATATTTATTCTAGCGATGCTTAGAACGCGTGATAATCTTTCAATGATAAAACAACAAAAACCTGATCAGAAAACGAAAAGTAATTTTAAAAGCGATAGAAAGAGAAACACATCGGGATTTTCCTGGAAAATCCAAAGCTTTTACATACACACCAAAGAAATAAAGTTTACTTAATTTTTTCAGACTAATAGTGAAATTATCAGCGATTTTTTGAACTTTATTGTGCGACAATTTCAAGGAAAAAAGTTTAAATCACATGAGAGAAATTAAATAAACTTTAATGTTAATTGAGAAAACTAGTAGTTTACGACATATTTGATTATAATAACAGATAACCATTTCTAATGGTAGTTCAATCATTTAAATTAAAAACGCATTTAGTCAATGCCTAAATCGCTAACTAAACTAACTCTTAACATTTAAATCACCAATTAGTTCCTTGACTTTAAGCAATAGTCAAAATAATGGGTTACATAATAATTGGCGGTGAATGTGTTGCCAGTAATGATTTAAAAGAAAAATTTTGATCGCAAATATTTTTTATTTTACATTAAATTTAAATACAAAACATAGAAAACCAAATATGGCATACGTTGTTGTTGTTGTGTTTCTCTAATTTTTGAAACCAGACTCTCTTACTCTAGTTTTGTAAAAGTGTGCGCAAATTAGTTTGATAACACTAAGAAATTATCATATAATTTACCGTACTTTATATGAATTATCATTATTGAATCAAATGATTACTAAAATATCGTCGAATAATGCTGTCGGTGTTATTCACATAAGAAAAAGTTTAATTCAATAATAATAACGCAAAACTTTTACCGTAGATAAATAAAAAGCAATATCTTAGAGTCGTTTTGCGCAGCGTATAGCCATATGAATTTTATATCGTATTCATAAAAATAAATAAAAGATAAAACGGTATTCATAATAATAAAAGCGATTTTATTCAATACAAGTGTTAACGACATAAGACCCTGTATAATGTAAAATATACTGGAATACTGTGTATATATAAAATATATACTTATATAACGTTATTATTATTATTATTATTATTACTGTACTGTACATTCACATTTCAGTAGTTTACTTAACAGCAAATCTTAAGGATTTATCGATTTTTACTCTTCTCTTTCGGATCATTATTCCGTTTCATTATCTTTTGTTAAATAGAAAAATTTTTTCTCATTTTATTTTCACAATTTATTATAATTAATAGAACTTTTCAAACAAAAAAAACGCGAATATGAAATAACTATAATACAGCGATGTTTTTAAAAATACAATTCAATTTTTTTCCGAAAAAAAAACATTTTTTTTAATAATGTGTATGTAATATGTTTTTATGCTAACATATAAATTTTTGTAGTTTTGAATAATATTGTACTGCATGTATACTTCTGATCATATGGTGTAATGTTTGTTAATATACTGCAAATACTTAAGTGATTGAATGCAATAAATAATTAAATTAATTTGTGGTTGTGTTCGCATCTAAAGTGATGCACACAACACACAGACAGCAGTGATCCGTTTATTTAACACATTACATAATTGTCTGCCAACTGAGTCAAAGTCAAAGTCCTCACTCATAGCCAGTTCAGTCTCTCAACACACCGTAAATTTACAACTGATGCAGACATAAAACTTTAATAAGCAGAACAGCGTGTATCGCCTATTACTGTAAGGTAGTATTAGAGAGCGAGTGATACGCGAGAATGAAAAACAAAAATATTTGATTAAATAAAATAAAAATCGATATCACTTTTACTTTTAGGAAGAATAAGAAGTAGTAGAAGAAGGGGTCATTGCCATACTTAGAGAGCTGTAACAGTGGATAATTATTTGGGCAAACGCTGGTGTGATTTCTTTAATACTGCTGCTGTTGTGTAACGATTTTTAAGATTAAATCAGTTTGTTTTTCCACAAAAACGTCAGTAATTTCGTTGGCAATTTGCAGCTTAAGACTTATCTCATATATACACACATATCACTGTTACGAAGAGGTTCACTGATCTTATTCTGACACTCATTCACCGGAGGAATGTTTACTGTATTTCATTAGCGACGACTGTTTAGTTTGCTTAGACGTACTCCTCGTTATCTTCGTTAAGAACAGATAACAGACTCGATTTAGAGACTCGTCGTCTTGAATAACATTTCCCGTCGTGAACGCTATTGTCACAGTCTTTACACTCGCCCTGAAGCGCTGCGATCCACGAGTCGATCACACCGAGATTACCGCCATCGTCGTCACCGGTTCCGCTATCGTCGACTAACTCGTCGACCATCGACGACAGTACCAGCGATAATACACCGGAATCGCGATTCGAGGATATGCTGAACTCTGTGTCCGGACTTTTGTGCGATCGCTCCACTTTAGCGCGTTTAAGATTGATGATACAGAACGGTCTTTTGGCACTGATGAGTCCCCATTGAGGGTAGAGTACGGCGAAGTGTTCCGATGAGGTTTTGTAGACCACGACAACCACTTTCTGGTGATTGATTTCGTGGCAGATTTTTTTCGCTCGCGTCGCGTACTTCGTGTTGAATGAGAGCACTTGTAGTACTCCGGACTTGATTACGCCGAACTCTGAGGTATGCATCGCTTTCATGTCAATAGTAAATTGTGGATAATGTTAGATAACTTTCTTTTTGCTTTCTTCTGGTGATGAGAAAACTTTTTTCTTTAAACTGAATAACTTTTATACGTTGAACTTCTTGTTACGGTATAACTGTTTTTGATTTTAGTTGTTTAAAAACTTTTTGCTTTACAGCGAAACGTAAACTTTTTTAATAGACTTTTTATTTATATATAAACGACTTTTTAAATAACAATAATATACGAAATTTCCATTTATTTAGACGGAAATATGATGAGATTTTAACAAAAAAAACTCAGTGAGTTTTTCCAAAACAACAAAAAACTACGAATTTTTATAACAATTTGAATAAAAAAACTTGTCAAATGCTTTTAATTAAAAGAGTTGACAGAGCGTATTGAAATACAGACGAGAAATAGAGGTGATATTGAGAGAAAGAGGTGGTGAGAGCAGTAGAGAGATAGAAAGCATAAGAAACAGCCAGCGTTAGAGAGATACGGGTTTTATACCTAATATAGTGAAAGGCAAACGAAAAAAAAGCAAATTTTACAAATGAGTATTTGGGAAAAACAAGTTTGCTGTTGAGGTGTGCCTAACACTTAAGTACTGGATTTTATGGGAAAAATGCATATGTACTAAACATGTGCCGTAACTATACTACAGAGCATCGGTGTCGGTATGGCAACAGCGGATGGAGATTGCCTACACTAGACTGCGCTGCCACATCGCAGACATCAGTGTAATAAACAAGTATAACATAGATGTAGTATACTTTTCAGTGTGTGTGATACGTTTTCAGCACACAGTAGTAGTTTTGGTAATGGTTTTTCTGGAGAAAATCTTGTTTCTTAACCGTAAGGCGTAAGGTATACTTGCATCATGTATTCACGTGCTTTTTTCAATGCATGCACACACTATAGCATGTGAATCAGTCTTAGAAGAGTGTACTTCTCGATACACTTGAACTGACGAATAATTTATAACCCAAGAGAAATCTAATCATATTTTCATCGTGTGTTAACAGTAGCTGATCATTCTTTTCGTTTTGTATACAAACATCTGCAATAAATATCTCTTTATCCGATCTCTCTTAAGAATTATAATTACATAAAATTGGGTTTCTTTCATCAGTGCATTGTAAATGATGTTATTTTTTGCCGTAAAAAATTCTATAGAGATAAGAGAGAAAAAAGGGGAAAATACATAGAAAGCTATTTCGAATATGTTAGCGCACGCCTATTTTATTGCTATTGAATGGTACATACAGTGTAACCTTTTCTGGTAGACTGGAACTCGAAAAACGAGCGATGATTGTATGCATTATTATCGCCAAAAAATAAAATTCTGGAAAATAAAACGAGTGACGTATCAGTGATTGATTGCGCGATAAAAAAAACTTTGATAACTGATCAAAAATTTTGACGGTTTTTGTTATTACCGTTCTTTTTGTTAATTGTGTAAATAAAATCCTTTATTTTATTATGTTTTGATTGAGCGAAATTTTTTCTTAAAACTTGAAACGCGTGGTAAACATCAATTAAAACATTTTTATATTTAACATGTATTATTTAATCTATAACTTATACCCATTTTTGATAACGTGTGGTGACCTTTCATTTTGCATAACAATTACGGGCAACAAAACAACGCAATAAAATAACGGCATAACAAACAATAAATAAATCTCAAGAATGAAAATATTTTCGCTTTTAACTCCCGATACTAAATGTGGATTTGATAGGTTTTAACATTTATGGAAACCAAGGTTGGAATTATTTACCTAAAAACGCTTGACAACACACATATGCGGCACAACTGGCAGACTGTTATCATAGCCTATTCAAATACTAGAATGCATAATAGAAGTTATGCGCAAAAATATTCGATAATAATATTATTGTTTTTGGCAAACATTTTCTGCGTAAACATAACACAAAACGCGAAAATAATATAAAAACAAATCGACTGCTCTAGTGATGCGCCCGATTCTCGATACTTGAGATCAATGCATGGATGAGTAGTGAATTCTAAGAATCATGATATTCAAAAAATTAAATCAACATTAATTAGTGTTACCCATAGAGATAAGTAACTTTCTCTTAATCGTAATCAAATTTTTACAAAAATATCAGTTTAGTTCTATTTCGGATAGTCTTGCAGTTAAACTGTATGCTTAATTTAAATGCGAAGGGAATTGTGTTCATTCACATTAACGAATGCATTAACGAAAACTCGATACCGCGTTCAACGTTATTTTTTAACCAATACTCGCATCACTAATGATAGTGTAATAATGTTTTGACTGTCGCAGTGTCGACTAATCTTAGTTTATATAAACTCGACAAAAATATATGCCTTCCAGTATTAAATACTTTCGAAATTATGTTTAGAAGTCGATAAGTTAACGCTTAAGGCTTTTTACAGTAATCCCGAAAATGTAATAAAAACTTGAAAAACTTAGCGCAATCGCTTACAAAGATAGATGAGAGAGAATGAACGAATAAAGGCCACACAAAAATTGATAAGAAATAAAAAATTTCAATTTTGCGGAAAAAACTGGTGCGTAATGATTAGAAGAGATTGAAACTCCGAGAAATAGATATGAAAAAAATGAAATGCGCCCATGAATTACTAATAAAATTACACTGTAATAGCATAATAAAAAATAATAATAGTGTTGCTCTCGCTATTCTAAACTATTGTATACACTTTTTTCTGATTACAAACCAACAGAAAACACTGCAGTTTTATCCTTTTCTCAGCAAAAAAGGAAAGAATTGAGGACAAGGACAATAAGCTGAACAATTTCCACATATGTATCATTAGATATCTTGTATAGAGTTTTATATATATATTATTTACACTAATCTTTGGAGTGAAACCAAATGAATAAAAGAATCCGTGTCCCAAAACTATTAACCTTCTTTTGAACTCTCTCTCTCCTCTCTCTTTCTCTCTCCAAAATTAATTGGATCTAATCCGCACAAATTGACATTTTGGCAAATGTCTGTGAGCTGTGAGTAGCAAAACAATATGCTTGACATCCAGAGTGGATGTTGTAAACACATATATCATATGTTACGGATTCTGTAAAGATGTTAACGATCTGTTTTAACGTTCTGTGAAATATCGCAATGATTTTTAGAAATAAAATTATAAATTACCGGAAAACGCATAATTAATCGAGTAATGTATAAATTTATAATTAGGAATGTTTTTTTATGCGTCAATGCAAAAAAACTGCGTTTAAAAAGTGAACATATTTATTTATATGCTAACTTTTTCTTACTAATTTAAATAATTGGTTTCTTAAACGCTTTAGTTTCTTAGATATATTTATTATTAAAACAAAAGTAAAACTTGACGGAAGCTTTTCTTCATTCACGAAAAACAAATACTGTACATATACTTGAAATCGTTAAAGAAAAACCTAATAAAAATTTAATTTCGAACATTCAGAACACATAAGCGACTAACGAATAAGCCTTACACTATTCCATGCTTATGAAAACAATTTAAGATTAAGAAAGACCTGAGAGACCTGACCGAGTTTCACATAAAGCATTATTTTAGATTATTTGTCAGCTTAAAGCCGGAATCATAAGAATTTTTTAGAGAAAAAAGAAATCTAAAAGAATTCCATTTGCGCTCTGAAACTGAAAATATTTTCTTAGGAAAATTTTTGAAATAAATAAATTCTTTCAGGCAGAGAAGTGCATTAAAAATCCATATACTGTACAGCTATTACTCAAATATTGTTTGACGGCTGCCTCGACAGTGCAAAAAATTAATAATTTATGCCAGATATATAAGCTTATATATATATATATATATATATATATATATATATATACAGTCTGGCCCCGATTATAGCAACTCATTGGTGCAAATAAAATTGTTTGCCATAATCGGGGTTTGCTATAATCCGGAAGAAAAAATTTGCGCAAAATTTAATTTTTTTATGAATTGAAAAATAGCATTAAAAGCAAGGTATATACTTATTTATACAAAATTGACTTAATTCTGTGAATTTAAAATATTTTTTTACTACAGATTTTTTATTGTAAAATTTTAACTTTTTACATTGAAATTTTTAAGTTTTTCAGGTAATAGCGAAAATATTGTTCAAGTATATTTGAAAAAGCCATAATTTATTAATTTTTTAGCCGATAAATAAGGATTCAATTTTTCTGGACTTAAACCCATCAAAATTGGGCGGGATTCGTGAGCAAAAACTGAAAATTCTGGAAATATAATTTGTTAAAAAGTAATAAAAAAATGTTAAATTTAGTGTTGTTGATCCTATGAGTTTTAATATTTAATTAGTTGTATTATTCCAGGTTTTAATACATTTCATGTTCCGTCTTCCCACTAGTTTTAACAACTTTTTAGTCCAGCAAAATAATAGTCTGTTTATGACTTTTGTTTAAGTCAAAGTTAAAAACAGAAATTTCAAGTAAGATTTGCTATAATCGAGGTATTAGCTATGCAATGTGTGCATTAAAAATTGATTGCCATAATCAAGGTTTTGCTATAATCATAGTTGCTATAATCCGATAGCTTTAACATTATAGCACTATGAGAAGCGATTGGTGTTTGAAAATTTCGTTGCTATAAT
>JAQGAW010002365.1:0-15457 GCA_034698025.1 Phthiracarus crinitus | reverse complement strand
AATTTTTTGGTTTTTTGCAGTAAAATTGCTTAAATAAAATCGAAACACAATGAATTAAATAAGTAAAAAATTGATGGTGACTGCAGAAAAACAGTTAATTGAAAAAGCGTCACGCATTGCTAATAAATAACTTAAATAGTGGTATTTTATACACTATAGATGGCAAACAGAGAAATTCTCAACGGCTCATAACAATTAATTTCGAAGGCTTTGTCCTAAACTTAACTAAACTTGGATTAAGATATTAGTTTAGATATCGGTTAAAAATAAATAAACATTCATTTAAAATATCGCTGTATCGCGAAAATTCCAGTTTGACAGACAAATTTTTTTCAAAGTCTATCTTTTGATTATTAAAGTTTATTAATAGCTTCAGTAATAAATAGAATCGCAAGTCTAATATTAACTATGCGTTAGTTTGGGTGATAATCAACAATAGTTTATAAATATATACATTAAATTAAAAAGCAATTGCTGTGAATCAAAAAATATGAAAAGAATATAAAACTTCACTTACGTTAGTAATTAATGCGTTAAATCTCCAAAGAAATTGTTAGTTCAACTCTCGATTCTAGTACTCGTGACAGCGATAGTGTTCGGAACTGAAACATAGATTTGGCGCAAACGCATAAACTTTGATACAACGATTCCGAATCTGCTTTATTCCGTACGAGAAATGTTTGGCTGCCACGCGATTCACGCATGTGGGCTGAAATGGGCATAAATGTTTGATGCATTTACTTTTACATTGTATTATAATTCAATAAGAATTATTGTGATTGTGGTGCATAAATGTTTTTTAAAAAATATTGTGCGCAAAAAAACGAAAAACTTTAGCACAAACTTAAAAATAAATAAATAAACGAAATAAAACTAAAATAAATGCGAATTAATCTGATGATGCATTTACTTAACTATTTCCTTATAGCCGATTAAGAAACAATACTTTTTCGAGCATAAACAATATTTGCTGAATAAATACTGTAGTGTATGAGCAAAGTTTTTTGTTGGATGCGTATGACATTATTTCGCTTTTTCTTCTAACATATCATATCATAAGCTTATTTAACAGACGTTTTCTTTAGTGCAACTTCTTTTCAATTGCATGTCATGAATGCCACGATAATTGCACGGAATGTGTAGCAACCATTCATATATTTTACCATTAATGTGGTTGCCATGCAAATCATGCAAAATTAGTGTCACTAACAAATGGTATTCCAATTGGCTTTAAACTTCTGTTTAATGTTAACAAACAAAACATGCGTTTCTATAAACTTTAATAATCAATTTATTTCGTTAAAACTAAGTTTTTGCTTACAAGTAATTCATATGACGATTGGTTTTTATTGGTTTAATGATATTATGGAATTAATAAATATTATTTATTGCAGTTATATTGTGAAAATAATATTAATCTTTTATATCAAAAGTTTCCATTATTTCATTTGTTTTTTTAATATCTACTTTGAAATATAATTTTGTCAATTAAAAAGTTTTTATGATTCAACATACAGAACCGGTATATCCTAAACAAGTTCTTCTTCACAGCCAATTGATATTTCATTAATTCGCTCTAAAGATTTAATTTGAATTATTTTTATTTACAATGAAAAAAGTATGTAAGATTTTGAGAGATTAATACATAGTGTTTACAGTAAGAAATATAATATTGTATGAATTCGCGGTATTCTAAACTCGCAATAACTGATAAGATAGGTATAAATATTAAAAATATGTTTATTAAAAAGTATAAAATTTATTTTTCAACAAACACGCTATTATTCATATTTTCTGAATTTTTCTGATTCACGTCAGTTTGAGGGGCAGTAGTGTTGGCAGCGCTGGAAAGAGTGACCGTTCGCCTATCAATTCTCTTTTCCTCGATTTTCGCGGGATTAACAGTAACCGATTTTGTGCAGTTAAATACTTTGTAAATGCCAACCAACCGATCCGCGAGTTCGTACATATTATTTCTCAGCGAAATGATAATAAACTGGGTGTTTCTGGTCCTCTGTTTGATGTAATTCGCGACAATCGACACGTTTTTGAAATCCAAAGCGGCATCAATTTCGTCCATAACGTAAAGCGGTGATGGCTTATAAAAATGTAGCGCAAAAATCAATGCCAAAGACGATAAAGTTTTCTCACCGCCAGATAAATTGGAGATCTTTTTCCAAGACTTTTTGTTTGGCCTCACAGCGAACGTCACTCCTTCTGCAAACGGATCCAAAGAGTCAATGAACTCAAGTTCTGCGTCGCCGCCCATAGTTATCATTCGATACATTTCTTTCAATTTGCGCGCTATTGTTATAAATCCGTCCCTAAATTCTCTAAGTCTTAATTCTCTAATCTCTTCGTGTTGACTCTTATACATATCACGCTGTTTCGTGATTTCTTCCAACTGTTTGGATCTATCAATAAAAATTGCTTCCTTTTTCTTAAACTCTTCGATCGCAGCCATATTTGGCTTCATTTTTTTCAATTCCTTCTCTAAATTTTCGATTTCATTTTGCAAATCTCTATCACTTAACTGTTCGATTTCCTCTTTAGTCAAGTTAGGAATACTAGCCTTATCTTTACCATCGATTTCATTCAGTTCTAACTTTGCTAAAAGATTTGCCCATCTTTTAACTTCAGACTTTTTCTCGTTAAGTTTGGCCTCTTTTTGTTCGACTTCGTGTTTGGCGTCCAAATTTTCGTTATTCAATTTCGATTCTTGCGCTTTAATTTTACTGATTTCTTTTTGAATTTGCTTCAACTTTTCTTCCTGTTTATCGCGTTCATCGCGCGCTCGTTCGTAATCAGTGCTCACTTGCGTGGCTTCCGTTTCCAAATTTTTTATATCTTCTTTAAGCGTTTTCAGTGCTTCCAACGCTTCTTCCTTTTCTTTTTCCAATGATTTAAGTTTTTCCTTACTCTTTTCGATATTTCTTTGGGCCGTTTTAAGCGCAACGTTCGCTTTCGCCAAATCGGAATTCAATTTATTCATCTGTTCCTTAAGAGTTTCCAGTTTTCTTCTGGCAGAACCGACTTTATTTTCCATAATTAGTTTAATTTGATTATCAAGTGTCGTGACTTCATCTTCGAATTGAGACCGTTTCTGCGCTTCGATTTCATACTTTTGTTTATCTGAGTTAAGTTTGCTTTCAAGTTCTTTAACGTGTTTGGGATCGGGTGCCACTTTCTTTAAATTATCCTCTTGTTCTTTAATTGACTTTTTTAGCGTTTTCTCCAAATCATCGAAATGTTTGACTTCCATCTCATATTTAGGTTTATTTTGTTTCATTGTATTGATATCTTTATCGATCCTATCGATCTCAGCCCTAACTTCTTCATATCTGTATTTAAGTTCATCCAATTTAGTTCTCAACTTCGACACAGTTTCTTCTAACTCTCGGATTTCGTTTTGATCGACTTCACTATTCGCTACTGAAGAACCCATTCTTCCAGACGATGGTCTTCCGCCGCCAGACATCGTTCCCTGGATCTCAATGAGATTGCCATCTAAGGTGACCACTCTATATCTTCTGCTGCCATAAGCAATTCTTGCCGCCTGATCGATATCATTCGCCACTAACGTGTCTCTTAACGAGTAATAAAATGCTTTTCGTATGCGTTCATCGTTAATACGCACCAAATCAAAAAGTCTCGGAACATTTTCGGGATACGTATCGCCTTCTCTCCAATTAACCTTAACTTTGTCTAAAGCGATAAAAGTTGTGACACCAATATTGTTCTTTTTTAGGTATTCCACACATTTTTGCGCGTTGTCTATGGTATCGGTAACCATATTATCGAGTGGACCACAAGCGGTCGAAATGGCGATATCGTATTTCTTGTCAATCGCTCCTAAATCGCCGAGTCGTCCGAATATTCCCTTTAAAGTGCCATTTCGTTTGGCTTCCATAAGAGATTGTTGCACTTTATTGCGAGAAGTTGTGTCGTGAGCGGTATTCTTCAACTCCATGAGCCTTCCATTCGCGTTATTGTATTGTTCCACTAATTTATTCTTCGAACACTCAATTTCATTGATCTCTTTGTTCAATTTATTGTGTTTGTGTTCTGCGGCAGGAATTTCCGTTTGATACGCTTCCAGTGCTCTTCTTTTATCGCGCACGTCATTAATAGCTTTCTCTAACTTCATGTTAAGCTGTTCGAGCTTCGCTTTTTCGCTTTGCTCTCTACTCAAATAAATATCGAGTTCAGATATTGATAATTCCATTCGAGAGCGCGCATCGTTCACTCCTTTCTGCAAATCAAGCATTTGTTTCTCGATTTCGTCTTTTCGCTTCTGAAGCGGTTCAGTGTCGCACTTAATCTCTCCCATCACTTTCGCTAAATGTTCTTCAGCTAACTTCACGTCTTTATCTGTGACTTCCTTCTTAGCGCTTAACAATTCAATTTCTTCGCAATGTTTCTCTGGCATTGACATCAAATTCTCAAACTTTTTCGTTTCGTCTTCTAAACTAGTTTCTAACTTTTTGCCCTTAGCTTTCGTGTTCTTAAGCTTATCTCTTAGCTGTACGTCACGTCTCTCGCAATCTTTAAATTTTTCATTCAATTCTTCAGCGGTTTTATTGAGAGTAGCAAAGCATTTGTTCATTTCATTAAATTCGTTTTCCTTTTCTTCGCGTTCGGTTTTCAAAGCGTCCGTCTTTTGCATGGCTTCCTTAAGTATATTAAACGCTCGATCGAACTCCTTTTGCGCGTCATCTTTCTCGAGCTCCGCGTCATTAATGCGAAGCTGATATAATTTACTTTTCTCTATACTGATCGCGTTCTCAGTTTCCAAAAACTTTACGGCTTCGTTCTTCGCCTCTTCTAACGATTTTAATTCCTTTTCGACCACTTTTACGCGATTCATTTTCTCGGATCGAATTTCGTTGGTTTCTTCCACTTTTGTCGACAATTTACTTAATGGTTCTTTAAGTCTAGTGCTTCCGATAATGTCTTCTAGAAACTCAAGCATTCCTGACTCGTTTTCGTTATCCGCCTTTGGTTTCATTAACGCAATTTGTTCGACTTCTCCCTGAAGTATGAGAAATCGATTGTATCGCAGATCGATTCCGTTCGACTGAAGCAGTTTCGAAACTTCTTTGAATTGAACTCTTTTATCGTTAACCGAATAAAAAGACGAATTATCGATATTAGCTGTTCTGCTGACAGTAAAATGTGAGCCTTCGACCAAATCGTAATCATCGCCGCTCTAATCGTTATTAATTCCATTTTAATTTAACTTAGTATTAGTAATTAATTATATTATTTAATTATAAACTGTTACAAACCTTGTCATTGAGTAAAGAAAAATGAACGATAACTTGACAGTAACCTAAATTAGGAAAACTGTCGCTTTTATGTATTAAAGCGCTTAACTTCTTTAATCGCAATTTCGTAGCTCTGTATCCAAACACGAAAAGCATTGAATCGATTACATTAGACTTTCCGCTACCGTTTGGACCAACTATTGACGTAAAACTCTATTCAATAATTGATTTTGTATGTAATTAGTTATAATGTTTTGTTAAATATATTCAAAAATTGTTTATACTTTATGAAATGGACCCAAAGTTTGTGAACCGGCGTATGATTTAAAGTTAATGTTAACGATTTGAGTGATCACCAAACGAGTTCCCGTCGATTCACCACTGAATGCTGGCTTCGGTGGCGGCGGAGGGATGTATATGTCGCCCATTTCTACATATTATTAGTATTATCATAGGATTAATTAACGTATTCATATTGATTATCATTTGATGTCATACGTCTGCCTCCTTCTTCGTCATCAAACTCTTCGCCCATATCTTCGTCCGCATCCAAACGTTTGCTCACATTTTGCTCATTTGTGCTCATATTCTTGTTTGAACTCATTTCGATATTAGTATGAAATAATCCAAATGTTCGATCAATGAGTGGTAAACGATTTGAAATCAAACACAATTCAATTGATTATTTTCAAACATTTCAAACAAAAACAGTTGAATGAGTGACGCATGCGTTCGCGCCAAACATATAGGCTTAGACGACAGTGTTTATTATGTACACAATTACTACTACTGTAACAGTACGGTGTATATGAATAAATACGGAATAATTACGTCATTATGTGATGAAATATAAATAACTAGTTTTACGATGAAAGTAAAACCTATACTATAGATAACAACACCATATGTTTTAGTATTAAGGTTTGAGGAAAAAATTTGAAGTGAAAAACAGTCAAACATCAACATTGCATTGGATTAACGCGTTAATTGTTAATGACGTCATTATTAACAAATTCAATATTTGTTTAATCGTCGATCGCATCACCACTTAAATAAGAAATCGCTATTTTTTTTGTTTAACTTTTAAAAAATGCGGTTAATTGTTATTTATAGCGCTATTATTTATTGCTTCTCATTAAACAGATAATAATTGGTTTTTTTTATTGAAAAGCACTTATGCGTCGTTAATATTTACCCGTGAAATGATAATTCAGTATAAGTATAAATGCCATAAACTTTATCGCATAATCTATTATTGTAATGTCGTTAAGACGACTAAATAAGATGACAATTAT
The DNA here is from genome assembly GCA_034698025.1 of Phthiracarus crinitus. Classification (NCBI taxonomy): domain Eukaryota; kingdom Metazoa; phylum Arthropoda; class Arachnida; order Sarcoptiformes; family Phthiracaridae; genus Phthiracarus; species Phthiracarus crinitus. The sequence goes on along the minus strand of JAQGAW010002365.1, from coordinate 8,895 downwards.
ATATGGATTTCTTTGCGTTCTATCATTAACTATCGGTTTGTTTAGAATATTTTTATAATTTAAACAATATTGTTATTTACAATCTATTTTATTATTGCTTTTCAGTTTTCGCGACATATAATCGATTAGTGAACTCAATCGAAGATGACTCTAATGGTAAGGAACAGCAACTCGTGAATCGTATCAGCGATTTAGAGCACCGTTTATCGCAATTAGAGGTGTCATCACCGCTACGGAAATATCCACCAGTCGTGCGGTTGTCATACGCCGATCGAAAGCGTATACTAATAACAGGCGGCGCAGGGTTTGTTGGCTCACATTTAGCCGACAAACTTTTAATGAGTGGCCACGAAGTGGCGATTGTCGATAATTTTTTTACGGGAAGGAAACGGAATATCGAACACTGGATTGGATACGAAAGTTTCGAATTAATACACCACGACATTGTGAACGCGCTTTACATAGAAGTTGACCAAATATATCATTTAGCGTCTCCCGCATCGCCTCCTCATTACATGTTTAATCCGGTGAAGACTATTAAAACGAATACAGTCGGAACTATCAATGTGTTAGGACTCGCGAAACGTGTTGGCGCTAAAGTTTTAGTGGCTTCCACTTCCGAAGTTTATGGCGACCCAGAAGTGCATCCGCAGAATGAGGAGTATTGGGGTCATGTGAATCCGATTGGTCCGCGTTCTTGTTATGACGAAGGAAAGAGAGTGGCAGAAGCGTTGTGTTACGCTTACGCTAAACAAGAAAAACTAGACGTTAGAGTTGCGCGCATTTTTAATACTTATGGCCCGCGAATGCATATCAATGATGGCAGAGCTGTCTCCAATTTTATTTCCCAAGCGCTGCAGAATAACTCGATCACTGTTTATGGTACGGGTAAACAGACGCGTTCTTTTCAATATATTAGTGATCTCGTGGACGGTTTAATTGAATTAATGAACAGTAATTACTCGCTTCCCGTTAATTTGGGAAATCCTGACGAGTATGCGATCAAAGATTTCGCTCTAATGATTAAAAATTTAGTCGGAGGGCAAAGCAATATTGTATTCAAAGAAGGGGTTGAAGACGACCCACAAAGACGTAAACCTGACATATCACGTGCCATGAAATACCTTAATTGGTACCCAAAAGTATCATTAAAGGAAGGTTTAGCTAAAACTATCAATTATTTTCGAAATGAGTTATTACACGCAAATGCTAAAGACGTGAAAAGTGATTCGTACGTCAATTTATTATGAGAGAACATTGTCTATAAGTGCTTTAATATTGTGCATCAAAACATTCTGTTCATACATAGATTAATACTACTGTTAACGTATTTTTAATGTTGAATATTATAAATATAAAAATTAATGATTTTACTTAATTTTATGATAGTTAAACCGACTTTACTTAAAATTTTATCATAGTATTTAACTAAAAGTTCGTATTTGTAAAATTTTAATTTATGTAACAAAATATAATATTTTTTGTGCCAATAATTGCAAACATTTTGCCAAATCGTAAGATAGCTATTATTTTATTCATATAATTATTGTATATCTTTGAATATATTGATAATGATTGAAGAAAATTAAAGTATTGATTATTATTTGTACTTACGATGATTCATATAATATCTTTCAGTACATTAAGATTAGTTGAGGAAAGTTATTTGCACTGCAATTTTGAGACTATTTCCTTGATTGTTCTGGTTTGGGAAATAAGGAAATTTTAACTCATAAGCAGCTTATTTTTAGCGCATAAACAGCACATCCCATATTTTGGAAAAAATAAAAGATAAGTGTTTTGAATTTAGATTCGTTTATCGCACTGAATAATTGCAATTTTGCATAATTTATTAACGTTGTGACTGCAATGTTGGGAAAAGTTTCCTAAAACATTTGAATGTATTTTATGCAAAATCCGGATATGTATAAGTTATATGCATAGGAATGCATAAAAGTTGAGGTTTTTGTTTTGTATTTTTGAATATTTCGAAAATATATGCATTTTTTAATAATTTTTGAGTAAAATATTGAAATATTTAGAATTATATTTATTACTCAGATAATTCTAAAACAGGGGAATAAATTTTGGGCAAACATGTACATTATATTTTGTATATAAGAATGAATTTGTTAGTTTTGTTAAGCTTTAATTGAGTCAAATTAGAGTAAAGTGTTATAATTAACGAAATAAAATCTTGTCTATTAATAATCTGATGAAAATTACAGATTATTTTTTCGTTTTCTTTACAGATTTTTTTTCAAAGATTTTTCTAAATTTTTCTGTAAAGAAAATAAAACACAAGTGTCCGGCGAGACATAAATTACACTGAAATTTTGTATTTATTGTTGTATAATATAAAGTTTTTATTTATTGTTGTATAATAAAATGTTTTTAATAATTTAATTTATAAATTCAAATGAAAATGAGTTTTGTGAATCAATTCATTTATCGCTAAAACAAATAATAAAATATTCAGTTTGAAATGGTTTTGTATTCAAACTAATCAAAGCAATTAATTTTCAAATAATTTCAGGAAAGTTTTATGAAATTTCAAAAACAGTTATCCACAAGTTTTATGTAAATAAAATATATAAAAATAAATTTTGATGTAAATATAAAACTTTTCTATGTATTGAAGTTTTTGAGTTAATACTTGACACAGCTTTGAAAACTGGTTACCTTTTAAAAACTACTCGACGATAAGCACAGTGAATACAAACTAGATTTCGTCGTATGCTTTACTGAAACAATCGCACAAATATGCCAACAAAATTTAGGTCCTATTCATAATCATTTTCGCCAAGTGGTAACAAAGAAAGAAAATAATGCTGTTAAACAGCGGTTTGTATAATCGGTGAGGTTTTGGTTAGTATTTTACATATTTTTGCGGTTTAATGTTGGTTTGAAAAAAATTGCAAGAAACAGTGGTTAAAACGCAAACCATTTTTTATTAGATATTTAAGAACTAATTTTTTTGAAAATTACTTAAAAATAAAAAAACGATTAATATGCATAATTAAAAATATATGCAACGAATAAAGTAAAAGCACGCAAACGGCTGGCATTAAATGGTATTAATATTAAGAGATCCCTCACATGGGATATTTGATGGAAGGTTGGAATGAATACCTATAACCGAATTTCCATTTCACTAGCTGTATGAACTTTACACATTATTCTACTTTCCTGTAACTGATCAGTAATAATAAATTCATAATTTTTTCGATTCATAAGTTAGTTTAATCTAAATCCCAATGTCAAAAATCCTCTAACTTGTATAGAAGGCTGTTTCACGGCATCGTTAATGTTAATTGGATTATACCTTAGATTAAAATTATATTTAGATAACTTTTTATTATGAGTTTTTTTGACTATTTAAATGTATACGTTAAGGGTTGTGAGTAGATAAGGTTTATATTGCTTCCCGTCTCAATGGACCCGGCTTTGTGACAGGCTCTGGGATATGACTTAACTAATGTCAAAAAACCGGGGTCCATTAAGAAGGGAAACAATATAAACCTTATCATAATAAATTAAAATAATATAATAAAAATAAAATTTAAAAAATGATTCTTAAAGTTTTAAAACATTTATTAAATAAAAAGAATTCATTTCAAAAGTTAAACCAAAACTGTAAAAAAAATTTTTAGAAATTTATATTTAAAATTTAAATATTGATTTCAAGTTTAAATATAACATTTCTTTTCAGCTTTACACTCATTACAAACCAAATTGATAGTGTTTTTCCGCTAAAGATAAGATACAAAATCTTATTGTCGTATTCTATTTCCCGAAATTCATGAAAGTATACTTCTATGCAAAGTTCTAAAACTGTCATGAAAAAATCATGTTCCGTAGAATCTTTCAATAAAAACCTTTTCAGGAAAGTGTGGAATTAGTGTAACTGGACTTTTGAACATCACCATAATTTTCAAAACTTTCGGTAGAATGAAAGGGTAAATACAAAATTAAAAAACAGAAAAAAATAAAAACAAATCATTAATAATTAATTAAGAATATTATAAATAAATTTGCATGTTGAAAAGGTTCATATGCGGCTGAACAGTAAGACGAAAATTAATTAACAGATGTTGAATAATTAGCGCCTGTTGTCAATTAAGTGACATTCTACTCGGCTTTTATTTCTTCCTCCAAACATGCTTTGAGCGATTCGGCTGCGTAATAATTACTTTCTAAATCTCGATCCAACTCATCACGTTTACATGCTTCAAATCCTCGAGTAATTCGTTTTACATTATGTTAAACGAATAAAATTTGCGTACTTTTACATTAAACTTTTCAATAAAGTTAACAATTTAAAAGCAATGCTTGACTGACTTTCTTCAGTGAATAAGCTTGCTTTTATATAGATATTTATTTATATAGTTGTTTTATACTAAAATATTATTCGTTAACTATTACAAGAGTATTTGGGTGTAATTAGGTTAAAGAAATCAATAAAAAATTTTCCTCAATTAATTTTAATTTTAATTATATTACAATTATTTCAACAAATCATTCGTTTTATTAAATTAATAATTATTCGATTCGAATAATAATATAAATTGCTTAATAATAACAATGATAACACAACAACAATATAATAATAATTCTTAAATAAAAAAGAATTAACGATTAAATTAATTCTTAAGTGATGCCAAAATGGCTAACAAGACATGCTTTTTTATAATTAATAAATTATTTGAGTTATAATCGTGTTAATGCATTGCTGTCCGAAACATAACTAAGTTGCTAACTTATGCATAATACGTTAGCATAACATTTCAAATTCAATTCAATATATGTGACATCACATAAAGTATGCCAAATCAAATTAATGAAAAATAATAATTTAAAATATATTTCCTATAATAATTAAATATTCTTATTAGTCTACATTATAATAGATTATTTTAATACAAGTTTTTTAAACATAAATTTATTTCTGTATACTTTAATATTTACATTCAATTTTTCTAATAAAATATTTTATGTTTATTTAGGCTTTAACATTTTATAATGAATTGACTTTTATATTGTTATATCAATCCTTTATGAAGTTAATTCATTACTAAATTTGTTTTATTTTGATGTTATTTATTTTATATTTGAATAATTGTTTGTCTTCTAAAATGACTATCTTTTAAATTAATATAGCAGTAATAATAAAAGACAGATTGATTTTAAAAAATTGGTCTATTAAATAAATAAAGTTAATATTTGAAATGATAACTAATAAATACTTATCTTTTAATATAGATTGTAACATTTCTAAACGTAAAGCAAGACAAATTGATAAATACTTTGATGACGATGAGATTGAAGAAATAGATACACTCGACATAATTAAAAATATGAAACCGAAAAAGAAATCAAAAACAATTTAGAAAATATCGGCAAACTCTAATATCAACTCTAACGAATCTGAAACAATTATTACTGTTCAAGTATTTGGAACAAGTTCAACTATTTTCGACACTCCAGGAAATCAGTCTTCACTATTTGATGAAATCCCGGATAAATTTTTAAAAACCATGGATATTTCACTTAACATAGGTATCGGTATTTCTTCTAATTCTATTTCAATTTTTAGAATAGTAAAAAAGATGGAAAGGAAACAATCAGTAATTATCAGTTTCCCATAAAGAATGCTGTGTTATCAAACCTAATACAAATATTGAGTAACGTATTAAAAAATAATTCAGTAAAGAAAAAATGATAATAATTTTTATGAATAAAATTTAACAACTGACACTAACCGTGATTGACTTTAATTGTACTGATAATTGAATTATTTTATTTTTGTTAAATTGAATTTTAATTTGAATTATTTTGCTTATGATTTTTATGATGTTTGTACATTTTACATTTGATTATGTGTAATTATAATTTTTTGTTTATTTGAATTAACTTAATTTTCAAATAAATATTTTGCATTAAACGTTGAAAATATTATTTTATTCAAAATCATATAACAAAAATTAGTAATATTTAGTTAATGGTTTTATTATAATTATTCAAACACCATTCGTAAAGTAAAATTGATTTAATTTGTGCACACTGATTTTTTATTATACAATTTTGATGCAAATTACAAGGTTTATAGTGTCCTAAGCAATATGCATTATTACCTTTATAATTTTTTATTGACGGAATATTTTCATATAATTCAGACATATTAACACTTATCGAATCAAGATCAGCAATATGAAATTTAAACAACTTTAAGTGGTCCATTAAAAACAGTTTTGTATTTATGATGAAAAAGCTCTAAATTAATATTCAGAACAACTTCATAAAGTTAAAAATAATTTATATAGAGGTGAAATGATTATATGAACAAGATTAATCGAAGGAAAAAACAGTTATCCACCTAGTTATATTTGTATTTAAAATATTAATTATAAAGATTTAAATTCAATCTTTTTCACACTTCCATTTGAATTTTAAAAATCAAGATGGTTAATATAGAACAATTTTAAAAGAGTCATTAAATTTAGAAAGATCTTGGGTTGTAGGTCTTAAAAATATCTCCTTTTCAAAAATTTGGTTCATTATTACTTCTTATCAATATGTAAATTTATTATATTTTAATTCTGTTAAAATATTAAGTACAAGTGTATGAATATGGTGTTCCAGCTGGAAATTATACAAAAGAAAAATTGTTAAATAAAATACAAGACGAATTTAAAAATTATTTTATAAACTATCATCTTAGAAGAGATGAATCTGTAAAATTAGTAGAGAAATTTTCAGTGATAAAATACAATTCTCTCACAAATCAATTTGAGATGAAAACGGGAAAACAAAAAACAACTTAGCAATTTACTTATATCCAACTCGAGAGTTGTGTGAAAGGTTGGGATTTAATTATAATGATATATTTGAGATAATATATCAACTATTCCTTAGATATTTTATTTTAAAAAATAAAATCCTGATTTAAATTTAAGTTATTATGAATATTTACCTAAATTAGAACCTGAACATGCATATAATATGAAAGGAATAAATATTATATATGTTTTGAGTAATATTTCCTAAACGGTAATTTGCTTCGACTTAAAAATATTTATTAAAAGCAATATATGTATCAAATCTATATTATGGTGATTATATAAATATTGATTACAATAACCCTGAATATATTAAAGTGTATGTATTGTTTGTGCGTATTTGGACACATTGTAGCAGTTCTCGAACAACACTAACGGTGTCATCCTAGGCGTGTTAGACACCTAGTTATGAGTATTGTGAATAAGACGCCATATTATTAAAAATCGTAAACACTTAGGGGTTAGGACTAGAAGGTTTGTTTAAAAAAAACTTTGTTTTTTCCCAACACCATTATCATTTCATACCCCCATAGGGGTTAAACCCTTAAGGGTTTTACATTCCATCTTCTCTACGTTGTGATTTTGTTCGCCAGAAGTAGCGGGGTTCTAAATGTTCTTGTTGAACCCTCTACCAATTAATTACAAAAGCTCTACGGCTTCTAAAAATGTAATGATAGCCGTTTTCATTTATAAATAGTATACAATAATACCAATATATCATTTTAGCTTTTTTATCGAAATTGGTATTTTTCTATTGGTGAAACACGACGCATTTTCTTCCCCATCTGTTATAATAACAAATATTACTTTTTCATCATATTTCTTAAATCCTTCTGCTTCAACACCAACTGCTATGGCATCATATAATGCTGTAAGTCTACCTAGATTATAATTAATTTCTGAAAAAAGGTACTTCTAATAATGGAAATCCTGAATAAATAGGTTTCATAATATTATTAAATGATAACAAACATACATTTGCATTATCATCAGTAACACTTTTTTGTTCAGAAATAAAACTATTAATAGACTTCATAACTTACTTTTTGGTAGCTTGCATACTACCAGACAAATCGAGTAATATTACAATAAGAATATTCATATTTAACTTTATTATAATAAACTAAATTATGATAAACTTACCAATTTACAAGATATTTATACTTAAACGATTACTTAAACGATTTAAACAATTAAAAAGAACAAATATTTTAATAACTTGATGATCTATTAAGATAATTAAGTTAGGTAAAATTATAGTTTTTTATTTTTACTAATTACTTTTACCTTGTAATAATTTTTGTTTTTACTTTTAAACAACTCATATAAAAGCAAATCAAGAAATATTATTATTTCATTCAAAGTTGTTAAGTAGTAAAGTGCTTTTGTAAAAATATTAATCATCAGTGAAATTATGGATTCTAAATTAGTGAGAAAACTAGTTGGAAGATATATTATTGTGAAAAGACAATATCATCATATTGGAAAATTATTTTTTTACAAATATTAGAAAATATTAATTTAGAATGTTATATTAGTTTGTACAACACTGGATTTCGTCAATAACTTGTTGAAACTGTAATTTTGTCAAAAAACGCTATAAATGAATTTTAATAGTTTATGAATTGTTCATTACGTTTTTTGAGTGTCAATATTTGAAAATAAATACTCTTATTATTGCTGAAAAAATTCGAATTGATGAAAAGTTATATATATTTATGTAGATTAAGAACAAACTTTCTCAAATAAAATTGAATTAGAAAATAAACGTGAATTTGAATCCTAAAGAAATGATTTTAAGACAAATAAATAATTATTATGAATGATATTAATTATGATAAAAACAAATTTGAGATAATCAAATGTTTATTTATGAACAAATTTTAAAAGAAAAGACTATAAAAGACTATGATAAATGGATGGATGTTTATGATAAATTTGGATTAACTGTTAAATCCTGAAAATTCTTTTGATAAAATATTACGAAACCACTGACTCGGACAACGAGGACGTTGTTCCCAAAACAGGGGACGTGAAAACCGGCGGCGACGCACAA
>JAQGAW010002364.1:0-15462 GCA_034698025.1 Phthiracarus crinitus | reverse complement strand
ACTTCACTTACGTGACACAGTGGTTACTATTCTCGTGGTTTTTCAGTTACTGGTGCGGTACCACGAGATATCTCGCGGTCCCACATCAGCGATACTCTTTGGGTTGTGGTGGGTATCCAATACTGTCCACACTGCTATTACTACGGATACACTACAATTAGGATTGAGAATGTCTAGAGTGAAAGCTGGACGAGATATTTCCTAAATACTGTCTACGAAATCAAATAAAATTGCAAAAAAGTATCGAAATTGTTTAATCCCTGTTTTATGTGTTCTCGAATGAAAGTGTGTTCAATATCTTCGTTTTCCATTTGCGAGTTTCAATCTTTAATGTACATTACATAATTTAGTCAATCACTTTATTAGCCTAACTCCGCTTGTAGGAGCGATTATCTTAATTAAAAACTGAATATTTTGTAAAAATTAGTGCTGCGTCTTATTCAAAGGATGCGGCTAATATGTGGAGAAAAAAAGCATTTTCAATTTCATATAATATTTTCAAAATCTATTAAATTCTCAGTCATAAACTGTTTCAAAAGCTTCTAAAATATCGATAACATTTCAAAAATGTGAGCCTTGTAATATTTCAATGAACACGTGTGTAAAGTTTACTGTGTAAACATGTGCCAAAGTTACGTGCGGCTAATGCTTGGACTGCGTCTTCTCTGTCGTCAATATTTTCATTATAAAAAGTATTATATTCAAATAATGCGGTTTATACGTAGCAATAGAGTAACACGAAATTTGAATTTTGGTTCTCATGGATATTTTAAGTTTCACGTTTGATTAGAATCGAAACATATCATAATTGAGTTTCCTTTTGATTCCCCAATATTTTTGGGGCACAAAACGAAAACTTTGTCGATCAATAAAATAAAATTAATTTCATTAAAATAACATATTTTTTATTATAATTAATTACATTTTCCAATAATCTCAAAAAAATTAAATGCGATTTGAAGTATTATTGTCGTCATAAATCATTTTAATAATAGTATATATTTGTTGAGTTCGAACACGACTCCAAACATAAGGCAATTCATTGGCAATAATGTGTGACACAGCCAATGCAGCTAAACATTCAATTCATTTACAAACCAATACAAAAATATTTTATTAAAGTTAGTTATAAGAGTCAATAACATTAAGCATTGCGTACCGTTTTCTGGTCCAATAATTGTCGTAATGCCCACTAATTAAAATATTAAGTGTTGAATATAAAATAAATGTTGAATTAAAACCAATATTTAATACTTACTTGATGTTGGAAGTCTTAGTGAAGACCAAATGTCGAGTTGAAGTTCGGCGTTATTGCTCACTGGAGGACAGCTTATTACTGATGTTTTTGTAAGAAAGTAAAAGTATTTAAGAAAGTAGTTATATAGACACAAATAATAAAATACCAGGTATTGTGGTGTTTGCGCCAATTACTGGTCCCTAAAATTAGAAACATTAAAATTAACTGAAAAATACTGTGATTTCGATAAATGGAGTGAAATGACATACCAATCCATTACTTCTACCGGCACATGCTATTATCGCTTTTGTTGTCGAAACTACAATTAATCAAATTTAATTATTAAATTTAAACGATAAATTATAATTAATGATTACATTGTTGAAGATCAGCCACAACTTTCAGTACATATGCAGTTGATTTGTGCGCAGAACATACACGTCTATAGCAATTAGAATTAATTCTAAAATTTAAAATTATTCGTTTAATTATGATTACTTACATATCAACTGCAGTTATGCCATATCTTTCATAAAAAATTAAAAATAAAAATTAATGGCGTTTTGATAAAAAATTAAAATCTTAATACTTATCAGCCAAACACGTTTTAATTCGTTGTGCGTGTTCTTTATCAGTTAACGAACCAATTATAATGGCAACAATTGGAACCGATTGGTCGTTACCAACAATTCTTAATGATGAAAATAATTTTGTGGTTCTTTGTGCCACAGTTTCAAATTTAGAAGTAACCATTGCTATAGCTTTCTCATCGATCGAAGCTGCGTCCAAATTTCGGTAAATCTACAACCATTATAATAGTTGTTAATATTATCAGTGAAACGAAAAAACAATATAAACCTGTTTATCCAACATTGAACTCTTATCTCCGTGTGGCCACAATCGCCATGAATCGTTATCTAAAATAAGAAGTCAAATAAAGATTTATATAGACATATCTAGACATATATTTAAAAGTACCGATAATATCTGCGACAACAATTCTATTTCCATGATTAAGATCATCGGAAGCGGAAAGAACGCCAAATTCAATTTTCATGTCAATTAAAGAATGGTCGACAGACTGCCAACACCTTTCAAGCACCTCAAACACTAATTGCGTCAAATAAAGCATTTGCTGCACTTCTTCGTCGCCTATTATCAAACCATTGATATTAAGTTTAGCACCAATTATGGTCTATATTCGATTAAACAACGCAACTAAAAATGTTGATTTAATTAATTAATAATCTTACAGGTATTGACCAATAAGGGTCATGATTAGCATCATCTTTGAAAAAAGTTTCCAAAAGTGGTGGCGAGAAACGATATCCTTCTATAACATGAGGATTGCGTTTTAAGTAAGAGCCAGTGGCCACTCGTCTCGCAACCCATTCTATTGGGATCATTGAACACTTTTGTGCCACAAATGCGCTCTCATTATTGTTTACGCGACTTATGTAATGATTCCTGAATATACAAATTAACAAATAAATATTTTAACATTTCGACAAAATACGATAAATGACTGTCACATACTTTATTCCAACTGATGACAAAAATTCAAAAATAGCGCAATTTGTTTGTGTGGACAAAATTGATTTGCCAACCATTTGGTGTGATTTGACGCCATCGCCTTTAAACCGATTGTTAATCTTTTTATCAGTTTTTAAAGATACAAAAAAAATCATTTATATTTTAATATTTACCCGCTGTTATTCGATCTTTGCTGTAATCAAACAAATTAATTTGAAAAACGTAAATATTTATAAAGGTTTGCGTTGTTTTTACCTTAAAATGTAAACTAAATTTCTTTCATCATTTATCAAATCAAAAACTTGTTTAGTTTTTCCTTCGATCACTAAATTTCCGATTGAAGACTGAGACACATCTAATTGACATTAAATCAAAGCATTATTCGAAAATATATTGGATTTCATTACAGAAAATGTCAAATAAGTTACAAAAGTTTCGTAAATTTGATAAAAATTTTAATATTAATATAAAGTATAATTTTAATAATTTATTTAATATAATATAATTACCCATTTACAAAGTTTGTGTTTGTTTCAATGCAAACAATAGATAACAGAGCGCTAATAAATAATGACAATTTCAACGCGAAAACTATGAACAAAACAAGTTTATTATCAGTTTTATAGTGAAAACTGTTTACTACTGTAAAGTCTGACCTCGAGATGATCTGTGAGTGAATCAAAAATATTTACCAACTTTTCTGGAGATATGTGATCAAAAAGTTAAACTTTTAAATAAATAAGCTTATAATTAAAGCTGTTCACGGGCATAAAATTTGGAACCCGTGACAAACCGAAATAACAAATATTTTAACCGACCCGACCCGAGATTTGACGCACAGCAACCTTACCGAACCGACGGTTAACCCGTTAAGTATTATAAAAATATTCAGTGAGTCGTAATCCTATAAAACGTATAATATTATCAATTATCCGTTTGATGTAATATTATCAATAATTAGATTACTAATATTGATTATGCAAATAAAATATCCTTAAGTTTTCTATTTCTAACTTTTTAGCTTTTTATTTAAGATTAAAATGTTAAAATTACGTACAAAATTATTTTTTGACGATACAATTATTTAAAAAAATTCCAATTTAAATTCAGAAATACATAAATTATCTGATTTTCGGGTTAACCTCTTTTTTTTATACACTAAGTTTGTAATAACCGAACTGAAATTACATTATGAAAATCTAACCAAACCGAAACGTTTACGAACCCGACCTGAGAAGAGATTTACTTATAATAACGCAAATACAACTGTTAATCTCAAAGATGAGCTCAAGTTCTAGATTTAATTGTAATCATTTGATGTAATATGTAATATCTTTCATTTTTTACAAAACAGCAAAGTTCAACGTTTACGCAGACAAGCGCTCAAAGATAACTATTTTTTTTAAATAAATAAGCAGTTTTAACATATGATTTCTTGAAAAAGCAACGATAAAATGTCAATTCAAACATATTTTGTTAATATTGTGTTTGTTAATATAATTTTCACAAAATTAATTTATGTTTAAATATATATTAAAATTGGAATTAAATATTGTAAGACTGGGTATCCACTGGTCTTCAGTATAGATATGGACGATCGGTTGCTGGCAATCATAAATTAATAACACTGGCGGCAATTTCGGGCGCCCAAAAGAAAATTCTAATATTGAGGTTTTCCGGCGGGTAATTTCGGGCAATAAAGATAAAATGTTGTATAATGTATAAATAAATTCTAATTAATGCTTTATTTTAATAATACCTTTATTAATTAAGTGTTTATTCAATATATCTCACAAAAATTATGTTACTTTAGAACTATAAAAATACATTTTATATAAGTGTAACATTTTTGTTCCCAAATAACCACCAAATTTCTTAATTTGTTTTAACCAAATATCCGCTGTATGGTATAAGTTATAACTTATAACTTACAACAAGTTGTCTGTGGGTCAACATTGTTGACGCGTTGCATAAAATTCAAGTTCATAGCAGACACCAAAATACTAACAAGTCTTTTCAACAACTGTTTGTTCTGCTTATGGAGAACAAGAAGATTATAACTAATATTTCTAAAAATTATATATTGTTAAGCAAAATAAAACCACAATGATTTTTAATATTTTAATTAAGACAATAACTGATATAATTTTATTAATCTATAAAATAATAATAGTTTACATCAAATCATTTGGTCGATTGTTCGTCGATGTGTCGGAAAAGAGCGTCAAAAACGAAGTGGTGCTCATCACTGGAAGTGGTCATGGCTTGGGTCGACAATTAGCCTTATTATTCGCTAAAAAAGGTTCTAAATTAGCATTGATTGATATAAATCAAGTAAGTTAATCAAGTGTTAATTAGTGCTATAATATTAGCTCGCAATAAGTTCACTGTAAAGTGATTACTATACTGTAACAGTTGTTGTACAGTATTCAAAATATTATAATTCTATAAACTTTAATTGTTAGACTAAACTTTATTAAATACATGATAAAATAGAAAAATAAATATTATTATTGAACATAAGTTACATATTAATTTTAGACTTAACTTGATTTAACGATATGAATGAATGTTAGGATAACAATAATAGTGTGGCCGAACAAATAAGACTGTCAGGTGGCATAGCTTTTGCTTATCACTGCGATGTGACTGATGAGGCAAGCATTGCTGCGATTGCAACACAAATTCAATGCGATTTGGGTGATGTCAACATATTAATAAGTAATATGAATTTTTTATTTGCATTCAATTATAAAAATTAGTTTTTATAAAACTACAGTAATTATAAAAACGATCGGATTTATAAAAATTTAAATTATCGATTATATTGTTGCACAAACTATATTTTATTTTTGTTTTTAAGCAATCATTTATATATTGTTTCATCAAAAAAGTTTTATAGCTTTATAATTAGAGAATCAAAATCATAGGATTTGCTACTTTTTTATTTGATAAGTTAGAAGCATATACCATATATTCATATGTATACGAAATACGTAAAATAGAGCCGTTATAGCTATATTTATATAAATTTATATATAACTCATAGTCGCTCTATTGACACCTTAAACGCATTAAAAATTCCGTTTATAGGGGTATGAATTGTAACAAAAAGCGCCGTCTATTAAAAACAATTCGACGGCACTTATTGTTACATTTCATAACAATACATTTCAATTGTTATAAATGCTAATTCGGCTCAAACTTATTAAATTCTCGAATAAATCTGAAGAGTTTTATTAAGCCTCTCCCAAAATATTTTTCCAATACAATCGAAACCGGAATTTTCAAAATATCTTATTAAAGCTAAGTTAAAAAATTGTAAATATGAGGAAGAAATGATTATTCTTAAAGATATGTGTAATTTTAAAAAATTATAAATGCTATTTATAAGTGCTATTTTTGTGATTTATTAATGCTATTTATAGCGCTATTTTCATGTGCTATAAATGCTATTTTGAATCTCTATCATATATTCTCTATTTATAACGTTAGCACTTCAGTGAATGTATTGTGAATTTAGATTCAGTTGTGTTTTAGCAGTCGTCGAGTCGACATCACATAAATCGTTCAAATCTAACCTGAATCGGTACCACTAAAAACTTTTGTCACTTTTACATAATAATAAGCGAGTGTTCCAATTAATAACCAATTAAGTGTTACTTTTATTAAAAGATGAGCTCCGAGTTTTGGACATTTTTAGCAAATGAGTTTTGAAAAATGAGTCAAAAATAAAATATTGAAACGACTCCATAATGTTATTCCAATGAGAAAAGTACATATTTTCCACATAATAATTTTTTTGTTTTTATAAGTATAAGTATTAAATACAAATGTTTCGATTACTAAAGTCTACTTTTAGAAACTTATTACTGTTACTTATACATTAATATTGACCACAATTGTTATGAAGACAATCGTAAAAGAAAAGAATGAATGGTCATATAATGTTTTGCCGAATTATGATATCACAGACATCCGCCGTTGCAATGTCTGTACTAGATTCCGAAACGGGTGCCCAATTTGTCGGGCCCCTGCAGGCCTCAGACGAATTTTCTCGGGCCGGGCCGGGTTCGTGCTTAAAACAAAAAAACTCGGGCCGGGCCTTGTGTTAAATAGGAATTAAATTTTTTCCTTTCATTTTGTCTTATAATTGAAGTTTAATAAAGTTTTATCTTAGGGTTGACCCCCCCTATAATTTTGGATAAGTTGACCACTCCCACCCAAAATTTCGAAAATTCATGTACGAGAAAAAATTTTGGTCAAATGTAAACAAATTGTGCATAAAAACAGATGAGTTTTTGTTACCCCATAAAATTTTGCCAAAAATATCAAAAATTTATTGTTTAAATTCATCAAGATTTTCGAGGTGGCGTGGTTTAGGCTTTTGTCGATAAAAATTTTTTATATTATACAAATATTTGGGTGCGCGTTATACGCTGTTAATTACTGTACTGTATTACAAAGTAGACTATGTAATCGTAAAAAATTTAAGGCCCGAGCCCGATTAAAGCCTGACACAATCAAGCCCGAGCCCGAAAAAAGCCCGACAATTTTAAATTTCCAAAGCCCGACCCGGCCTGATTTTTCTTAATATTTATCTTTATTCTCAAAACATAACTTAATTGAGTTTCTATTTATTTTGATACATTATAACAATATTTTATGCATAATATTTCGTAAAATTTGATTATAATAAATAGTATTTTCCAGTATTTTATAGTTATTACTAGGGATTTGAAAATCGTTAGAAAAAAAGGTGCAAAATCGTTTATTATTCGTTTATAAAAAAATAAAAAATCGTTCAAAATAATCGTTTAAAAAAAGACACAAAATCGTTTATTAATCATTAAAATTCGAAAAATCGTTTAAAAAAATCGTTTGAAATTTTTTATTTTTAATTAAATAATGCACAAATATATAAAATTTACTATTGTCTTCAGTAAAGTAATACTTACTTATGTGCACAATAACGTTTAAAAAATTTCTTAATATCTTATTTAAGAAACTTTTTAAAAAAAATTAAATTTTGCTTAAAATTATAAAATTCGTTTAATATTTTTAAAATCGTTTAATTCGTTTGATTCGTTTATTTTAAATTCACATATTTAGGCCTTACAATATCTCTTTAGTTGTTCTTAATACTTATTTTTATGATTTTGAACAATCGTTAATTAACGATTTTCAAATCCCTAGTTATTACTGCTAAAATATTTTTGTTTGGAATATTTTCTCCAAAAATCAAAATTTTCGGGCTTTGATATTTTGAATTAAAAAGCCCGGCCCGATAATTTTTTCCTAACTTAAGACCCGAGCCCGACAAAATGTGTCGGGGGCCCGCCAAGGCCCGAAAAATCGGGGGCCAGTTACATGCTCTATTACAAAGTTCACATTTATAACATGTCATTGGTATTTCAGAAGCTTTTGAAACATCTTGAAAATTAGATAAAAGTCTATACACCACAATCACGTATAAAAGTTGCTTTTATCACTCAGCTTAAAACACGATAATATATATTATTATTACTTGATTTAATTTAATTTTAACTCTCGATACAGTTTTTAATTGTATTCGATAATTATTCAAACTGTAATAATCTGTATATTCAGTTATCATTACACGGAATGTTTAGTTGTGAATGATGTGTCTATTGTTTGACAAATTGTCAATTGATTGCTTAATTGATTCGATTTGAAATGTATAATATAAAATCACTTCTTTCACTATTTAACAACGATTTCACAATAATATTGTACAGATAACGCAGGAATTGTTCAATGCGTGCCAATCGACTCTTTATCCAATCAAAATATTAAGGTAAAAATCAAAAATCTTTTTTCAATTCTGAATAATTTTCATTTAAATTTTAAAATAAACAATTGATAACAATAACGGAGTTTATTTAAACTCGACAAATAATATTTATGGTTTAAGCGCACATTTGAAGTGAATACGCTTTCACACATATGGACAATAAGACAATTTCTGCCAAACATGAAAAGTAGAGGATACGGGCATATTGTCGCTATTGCTTCAATTGCTGGTCTTATTGGAACTGCACATCTCGTCGATTACTGGTAAAGCGATTTTTAGAAATATAATTTTTTTAAAATTAACAATCATATTATTAAAAACATTTTTAGTGCCTCAAAGTTTGCAATTGTGGGTCTTATGGAGGCTTTAGAGTGTGAGTTGCGTTTAAACGAAAGTAACGATGGAATAAAATTGACAACGATATGCCCTCTGGCTATGAATACAGGCATGTTTAAAGGTCCCAAATCAAGGTCAGTAACTTTAAATTTATAAAACAACAATTGTGTTTAAATTAGATTTAAATCTATATTAATATTTGTTAGATTTAGCTGGTTATTTCCAGTGGTCGAAGCTAAATATGTGGCTGAAGAAGCTTTGCAAGCAATTTTGAGGAATAAGTCGCTCATCACTGTTCCAAAAAGAGCTGAACTTTTTTATAGAATCGGAAAGTTAGTAAATTTGTTGAATTAAATTATGATTGATTTTATAAAACGCTTCAATGAACTAATTGTTGACGGATTGTGAAAAAATTGTTGCTTAAATCCATAGAACTTAATCTCAATTAAATTTTTGAAAAACTCTTATACTCTGCTTATACTTGCCTGAATAAATACTGGATTTTGCCTTACATTTTTAAAAATTCATAGATTTCTTTTTACGACTAAAAATGTAAAAAATATTAATTCATAAACCTTAGTTGAATAACTAATAACTTAAAACATATATCGAATTTATAGTTTATAACAATGATCAATATATTTATTTAAAATGATATATAAGTTAATTTATTTGATTGCGACTTTAAATAGTTATTATATAAATTATTTTCCACAAACTCCTTTACGGTTACTGTACAGTATAGAAACACCATGAAGCATGAAATATTAATTATGTGCTCTTACAATATGTTTGGGAAATTTTAGTACTGCATCATAAATTAAAATGCATCACAATATTCATTACCATAAAACTAGAATAATTTATTTTTTGAATGCAACATTTCATGCATTTGAAAACATTGATTTATCTTTCAGTGAAAATAATTGCTTCCGTTTTAGATCAGATCATTTTCAAACAAAGTTTTAAATTAACATAAAGTATAAATAAAACACTCGTTTGAAACCCACGTATAAGATCATTATTCTTTGATGTGCGTTAAAACATATTTATTGAATTCAAAAATTAAATCTATCCGTATATTTTTGTAGGATTGTGCCATTAAAAGCAAAGTTACTTATGCAACAATTCTTCGGATATGGCGTGGAACCACATTTCAATTAAACCAATAGTAAAGTTTTGAATATAAAAATTTTTAAATAATGAAAATCATACTTTGAATTAAAATAAAAATAAATTTTACTATAAAATTTCTAATAATTAATAGCAGATTGCATACTCAAAACAAGATAAATAGGTTTTACTGAGTTTATAATATAAACAATTTACAGCACATTCATAGAAAGCTGACTTTCGAATTGTTTAATGTATAATATTGGAATATTTTTGATACTAGTGTTTAGTTCAATACCTTGCAAGATATCAAATCCATTAATTGACAGGTATAATACCTTATTAAGTATAAAGACTGCAGACACCAAGACAGGCAGACAGACAGACACAAATCCACGAGTCAGCTAAAAACTTACCGTACCATACAAGTTGATGTCCAATAAAACTGTAAGCATAATTGAAACTATTATTACCAATGAAAACGCTTTGAAAAAAATAGCGAGTTTTCAAATTTTATTTTATACTTGATTGGCAAAGAGTAAATACAATTCATTGTAGAGTATAATAATTGTAATATTAATAATAATAATAATAATCTAACGTAATATACAGTATATAATAAGAATAAAAAATAGCCTTAAGTATAAATTTAATAAAATTAATAATGGTTTATATTTAAAATTAAGATAAAATGAGCAATTTATATATATTATATATATATATATGTATATTTATAACTTTATATAAATCGTATCAAAAATAATTATTGTTGCAATTATTGCTAAAATAATGAGTTTGCTGCTGATGTGGCGATGTTGTGGTCGGTGGCACTGTTTGCACGTGTGAATTGGTATGCGCCCAATATATTTGGTATGATTGTTGCTGATTTGATTGGGCATGAATCGAATTTGACTGTTGCTGTTGTTGTTGCTGTTGATGATGTGGCTGTTGCTGTTGTTGTGGCTGATGTTGATGTTGATGTTGATGGGTCTGTTGCTGGTGTTGTTGCCAATAAACATGTTGAGGCGCTTGAGATGCGTAGAAGTGTTGCTGCGATTGTTGCTGTGATTGTTGTTGTTGTTGCAACGAATTTCTCGTTTGGGTTTGTTGAGGCAAATTTGGCGTTTGTTGTACTAACAACTGTTGCGTTTGTGGCTGAACAGCGTTTTGCGAAATGTTTGCGTGATTTATCACCCATTGATGTGTCTTTTGCTGTGCCTGTTGAGCCATTTGCTTTAATTTTATTGATGCCGCTGATGGCTGAGTAGTTTGTGGCTGCGATGGCACGGGATTAAGTGGCTGTTGCTGTGGTGGCACTTGTTGTGGTGGCACTTGAATCGAAAGCTGTAGCGACACATTGCTTTCGGTTTTTGGCATCACTGTAACCATATTCGATACAGTATTTGATGACAATCTTAATTGAACCGATTGTTGTTGCGATGGTTGTTGATTATGGTGTTGCTGTTGCAAAATGCTTATTTGCTGATGTTGTTGTTGATGTTGATGTTGAGATGGATGTTGAGACGGATGTTGATGTTGAACTTGAATATTATTAAGAGTATGTTGTTGTTGTTGCTGATGTTGAGGATGGGATTGTGGCTGTTGTTGCGCCAACAATGTCGATGTCGGTTGCATTACGAGTGTCGACTGTTGTTGTTGTGATTGTATTGAATTTGGACCAAAATTACGCGCGTTTGGAATCATATTAGGAATATATGTCGAATGTGTTTGATTGGAATTAATATTTTGCATTCGATGTGGAATGTTAACGATGGTATTAATGGTATTCGACTGAATGGGAAGTCTTGGCTGAATTGAATGGTACGCTACGGTATCATTGGATAGCGTTGAGAATTGATTGTTTCGATTAATATTACCGGTATTTAGTTGTTGCTGATTCGCACTTCCATTTGTTGTATTTATGGGTATATTCACAGAAATATTGTTATCTATAACGCTATTATTGCAATGATTAATGGTTTGTAGTTGTTGTTGTTGGTGCTGTTGTTGCAGTTTGTACGCACTGTTACTTATAGATTGCTGATAATTTTGCACATTTTCGTTCAAACATGTTCTGTCGATTTCTTCGAGAAATTTTGTGATAAAGTCTTCATCACCAAAGTTGGCGCTCGCAAGACCATCGTCAGCGAAATTATCGTTAAACATATCCTTCCAAATGTCCGAATTAAGAGCTTCAACACCAGTTGGCGTGCAATTGTTGGTTGCAGTCGATGCAAGAAAGTCTCGAATAACGTCAACGTTCACGCCTTCGAAGTATGAATTGTCGATTACTTCGCGTTTAATCTCTGACGGCGATTGAATCGATTGAGAATTTGTTGCTAATAATGGTTGAGTTAGTGTGGGTAATGTGATCGAAGCGATTGTAGGCTTTGGCTTAATGTCCATCTGATTGGTTGAAGTTAGTATTGAACTGTTATGGTATATGTTATTGCTATTACTATTGCTATTTCGATAACACTTTGACGATTGCGGCGATAATTGATGATTGAGTTTTGTCGATGAGTTCGACGTTGATGTGGCGCGTGGTGTCACTGCTGCTGCGATTTTCGCCAATTTTGTGCATTTGGCTTCACTTACTTCACCATTTGATGCGTTATTATTGGAAGAGCTATTACTTCTTTTATTGTTAACTCTTGCAGAACCGCTAGCATTCATCGACTTCTGTTGCTTCGCTTTACTGTTCGTAGAGTTATGCGAAGCATTATTTAGAAACTGCTGCTGAAGTCGATTGGTCTCCTGAGACATCTTCAGTGTTTGCGAATCAGCGGTGTTTTGGTGCTTCTGAACGCTAATCTCGTGATGTTCGCGATACTTATCAATGCGACGCTTCATTCTATCGATTATGTCATAGCGATTGGAAAACGTTTGCGGAGAAACCGATGAGACCATTGATTGCGTATTGGTTCCAACCAATTGTGGCGGTGATTGAGATGATTGTGGTTGCGATGACTGTAATGACTGAAGTTGTAGCGATGATTGCAATGATTGGAGTGAGTGGTGATGAGACGAATCGATTAACATATCATACGTTATGTGGTTATGCTGTTATGTTGTCGTTAAACACAATCCCAATCACAATCACATCGATCTCATCTCATCACTAAATCTAACACATTATCATGTGATGTTAACGATCCAAATCAGTTAAACAGTTAAACACATACATATATAAGCTTACATACAGTATATGTTAGAGTATATGATGATAATATTGACAAATAACAGCTTATGATGAATGCCTTAAAGGCAACGAACCACACATTCATATCAAACACAAAGACAACTAAACCGTACAAATTTAACAATATATTACGTTTACTAAATCATTATTGAGAATGAATCTGTTTGAGTACTCTATTATTAACAGTTGCGCACATCAATACAAACGTAATTTATATAAAAGAAAGGGTGTATCCCATTGTGTATGTGTGTGTATGTGCGATGCTTTCGTGTAACAGTGTATGTGCACTACTGTTAGTCTACTATTGGCTATAATCGATATCATATCATATAATTAGTGATGTTCGTTGTCGGTCACATCAAAATTATAAAGTCGTGGGTAATATTAGGTCAGAACAAAAATTTTTATTTTTAGTCAAATTCGGTTATTTGTTACACTTGACTGTAACTAATTTTTAATATTCGGTTTGTAGATTGAAATCAAACTTCATCTAATAAGATATTTTGTGTTTAAATTAAAATTATATCTGAATAGAATTAAAAATCTATAGGTATTTAATATTTCATAAAATAAAAAAATGATAAACCTATTATTTCGTTTTAACATGAATTAATAATTAGAGATATTTTTTCGGTCAAATTCGGTAAATTGATATATTTGACCAAATTTATTTTTTTATCTTCGGCGGTCATATTCGGTAAGATTCGGTCTGTGATTGACAACGAACATCACTGAATAATATAATATATAGTGCACTGTACTGGAGGAAATATGTTATAGAGCCTTCAAAAGGATTAAAAGCGGTGTAAACTAAATATAGACACAAAAGAAATCGTAGCAAATATAAGTTTAAAATGGAAAGGAGAAATCGTTAAATATATGATTCTAAGATATTAGGATTATTGTGTATTTTAGATATAGGGAAATATAAAACTGGTATTGACTGTATGTTAAATATAATGGGGAAATGGAATATAATTAGATTTTTCTATCGCATACGATTTCTTAATCTTTAATCCTTTCTTTACGTTTTCTGATATTCTTTTACACTATTAATTTGCCTTTAGGGTGAAAGAAGGCTCTCTAACTGATTCCTCCAGTGTATTGGACTAGTAAATCATTTTAAAACCCGACCTGAACACGACAGAATCGAACACGACCCGACATTTTTGTCGAGGGCCGAAATAATTTTTCGAATTTATAATGCAAATTTTAATCAATTTTCAAATATTTATAACTAAAAACTTGACAAATTAAAAATTGAAGTAGTATTACAACATTTAATTATTATTTTCAAGTTTATAAATTCAAGTTTTATTTTTGAAAATTGAATGTTTTTATAAATATTTCAATAAAACTCGGTTTAGCACTAAAAATTTTAAAACCCGAGGCTACCCGAACCCGATAGCTTTAAGCCCGAGCCTGACCCGACCCAAACCCGATAAAAAATGTAGTGTATGTGAGTTCTCGTCATACACTACAAAAAGTGTACACTGTATGACTGACTGTATGGTGCGTTTGCACGTTGTTTCGCACACATTCATAATACCGTATTGTTTATGTAGTATAACGTTATATCAATTTACTGTAAATTTACATAATACTGAATTGTTAAAATAAAAATGATATCAAAATATGCGCAACGAATGATGCGATTAAGCGGTAAAATATTTAATGAGTACAAAACACCGGCAATGCCTTCGGAGTTACGCATTGAGAACACTTACTCGGAAACACCGCGACGCGATTGGACTCAATTTCACGAAACAAACAAAATGATTGTTAATGCATACAGTGTTGCGCCCAAAGACATACTCGATTCATATACGCCTCACTATTATCCACCGCATCCACAATATTTTCGATTAACGAAAGCTTTACGAGAGTATGGTCTCTACAGGTATTATATGTTTATGTTTATGTCTATGTGTCAAATGATCATTTCATTAGGGATGAACACATGGACTTCATTGAAGAGATGAAGCGAATGGACGCGTTAAGAGGCAGACCAGTTCGTGGCTATAGAGGAAGGAAAGCTCAGTCGAAACAGTCCAATAAATAGATTTATTGTATTTTGCATTCAACACGTAATTCTATGCATTATGTACAGTATAGTAGTTTATAAATAATAAATACCTTATATTGAAAATAGAGTAGTAAATCGTTAAAATTTTTAGGCCCGAGCCCGACATAAGCCCGATAGTTTAAAGTTGGGCCCGGCCCGAG
>JAQGAW010002363.1:0-15465 GCA_034698025.1 Phthiracarus crinitus | reverse complement strand
AAAAATTCATAAAATTAAAATTAATAAAAATATTCGAGTTTAAAAAGTGTGTAAACTTATGTGAATAACCCTCGGTAAAAAAAGAGTTACGTAATGTAACAAACACTAACAAACAATACCGTGTCGCCTCTATTTTATATGTCTCGCCACTAAGTCTATATCGACGCGAACATCTCTGCTCACAACCATTTTGAGATTCAGATGACGTTATCGCTTTATTTATTGCTATTTATTTACATGATTAGTTGAAATCATTAATCAAACGAAAATAAGTTTTGTTTAACATTAAATTAGTTTTTAATAATATATACATTTTATTTGGATTTGAATTTCTATTTGTTATAAATTTTAAGATATTTATGTTAAACATTGAAATAGTTCATAACGCCACCTCAAAGCTACGCAGTACTTTGCAATGCATTGAAGTCAATAGCAACCGCATCTTTAAAATTCCTCCACGAGCTTTCTTTCAGCACTTTGCAAAAATTTCTTTTTTTGCAATACATATTTTTTATGTCCTCTACAAAATAAAAGAGGTCTAAAACATTTGGCTTAAGACAGTTGGGATTACTCCCTCGTAAGTTTAAAGTTATGAAATAAGGAAAGAGTCAAACCTAAGAGTTAAGATTCGTTACAGTTAATTTTTAAGTAAAACGTAGTTAACCGGTTAATACAATTTGGTTTTATCATCTAAATTTTCATGAATTTTTTTTAAGAAATAGGGTAATTAAAAAATTATTTTTATTTTAAAGTTAATAAAAAATTTAAATATAATTATTTTCACGTTATGAATTTCTACTTTGAAAATTTAGTTCGAATTTAAGCTTTCAATTTGTTTTCTTTACTAATTTTTGATATTTTAATTATTTTTAAAATGTGGAGTTAAACAGGTAGTTAACTCAGAACAAAAATTGTTAGTGCGCATCTATAGCTATTTTACCCTCAAATTCATATCAAAAACTCAGATCTGATCATCTTTAAGTAGTAATTCTATTTTTGATATTTTTGTATTCAAATATTTTTATAATATTTTTAGTTTTCATTTCATCAAAAATTTTATTGTTAAATTTTTAGCTATTATCACTTTTGGAGGGTTTTATTCAAATTATCACAAACAAATTCTAAAAAATAATTCTATTTTTATCCGAAATAACGCTATAAAAACAAACATTTGTATAAGAATCTATATTTAACTAAAAAAAATAAAACATCTCTCTTTCTCACGCATTCTCTAACGCATACTCACAACCATTTTGAGAATCGGGTGACGTTTTGACTTCATTTCTTGCTCTTTAGTTGAAATAACGAAACGAAAATAAGTGTTGTTTAACATTATATAAATTTTTATTAATATATACATTATATTTGGATTCGAAATTCTGTTTAGTTATTAAATTTATCTTAAGATTTTTATGTTAAACATTTTGCTGTTATCTTTTATATATCTTTCAGTTTATTTTGTAATTTTCTGTTTCGGTCAAAAAAATAAATTATTGGATCAATGGTGTACTAAAAATGATGTATGCGTTGATATTAACGCGGAGTGCTTACAGCCTAAACGCATGTGTGACTGCGTGTTCGGGTACGTCGTGTTATTGACGTATGAAAATGTGGTTTGGAATGAATATGAATTTAGGTACGATCGGACACGACTCGAATGTATCAATGATACGAAAACAAATAAAATAAACGAAACGGATGACAAATGCCATTATTATGAGATGATAAACCGTTGCAATATACTAGCATTTGGTTGCAGACAATGTAGATCTGGTTATATAACAGTTGACTCTAATAAGTGTGTTCACTGCGATCGATGTAAATCACAATATGATTGTTTACGCAAATTATGGGAACCATTGAATAAGCTTAATATTAAAACAAAAAGTGATAAAAATAATGATTACAATGCGAACAATGAGAACAATTCTGATAAATTGCCAAAATTTTGGATCAAATGTTTTATAGTGGTTGTAATCAAAGCATTTTTTTGTTGTTCGTGGGGGTTATGGCGGAAATACAAAAATCGTTCGATTAATAGACCCGAACTTTCGAGCAATTCGTTTAACGAAACAGCACTTACAGTGAGATCCAACACACCTCCGATTGATGTAAGTTGGGCTCCAATTCAAATCAGTGTAAATATTAATGAAGACAAACCCCCATCTTATTGGGATATTAACGAAGACAAACCGCCATCTTATTATGAAGCGATGGGTTATGAAAGAAGATAATGGATTAAAAGCAAAACTCATTCATTCATTCCCTCTTTTCCTCATGATTTATGGCATTTTCTATTACAGCGCTGTTAATCAATTTGTTTTGATCAAAAGCAAATACATCAACAAATTCATTAATAAAGTATCTCTAAGAATATTTATTAGCATCGATGCAAATATATGTAATGACAAACTTAAAAATGATTTCTGGCATTTCCAGATTTGCTCTAAAATACGCGCCCATTTAAAAAAAAGTGTTTACTGTGCCGGCAATTAATATTATTCTGGGAACCATTCCCGAAAATATTGTCTAAGAACTAATGTAATTACCATCAAACTATCATATTTTTGTAAACTGATGGTATTATTCTCATATGTATATTTCGAGTTTTAACGTATCTTAATATACAAGTAAATATTTATAGTTTACACATTTTCTGAACCAATTTCCTCACAAAATTAGTTCTATGAAAATAAATTATATATTGTGTATGAAAAAGTTCCAAAATATTGAAATGTTTAAATCTTTAAAATTTTAAAATCTTTATTTTCCTGTTCACGTATTAAGAAATACGGAGAAATTATTTTACAAATTATTTCAATTTTTAAACGAATACTTTAGATCCATTAATTTAATTTAGCCAAAAATAAGTACAGTAATCAGGAATATTATATTCTATCGCATCCGTTGAAATGAAATCATTATATTTCCGAATATTATCACTGAGACAGTGATGAATCGGTTTCACGAAATCTGATTTACATTTGTGATAACCGTATGAATTGCATATCAACATTGTCTCGTTAACGCATTCTCGCCATGATTTACATCGAGACGAGGAAACGCATTCATTACGTACGATAACCACTAAACCCTGTTTACAATGGCATACTTTATTAATTCGATCGCAGAATCCATTATGAAATTCGCAGTTTATATCTGATTCGCAACTTATACTGTTAATTTTGATCGATATAGAAATAAAAACACATTTTAATTCGGAATTAGCGATATAGTTATCGTCACAAACGAACGAATGTCTGTTTTGATCGCATATCGCGTTCTTATCGATGCATTCACCTCTTGCTATACAATACTCATTCAATAATTTAGTATTTCTCTCACACTGTTAATAGCTTGAAATATTGATGACAATGTTGAAAATTGAATTAAAGTTTTAAATATCATCGCTACATATTCCTTACAGACTTCACGGTTGTGTTTGTACGCAATCACTGGCGCTCTCAGTTTTATCACAATCATTTCTAAACAATGTATTCACACGTTTTACAGCAATTTGTTTTCGGTATTTTATTATAATTAATGTTTCGATGAAAATATATTCGATAACAAAAGTTTACTATTAATATTTTTCATTTGATCTCAATTATTGAAAAAGATGAGAGAGAATCAGTTGCTAAGTTACCCGTTTGATGTCAACGAGATTTTGTATTCTTGAAAAATGTTAAACTCGAGCCCAGATATCATCAAACCCAAACCCGAAAAATTAAATAATATTAAAATTAAATTAATAATAAAAATTAAAATCAAAATATTAAAAAATTAAATAATAAATATTGAATTGAGGGTAAAATAGTTTATCGAAATAAAATAGTTTAGAAAAATATTTTAAAAAATAAAATCTAAAATAATATACAAAATATTTAATTCAAAGTTCGAAATAAATTAGAAACTTTATCGGAAACCATTGCAAATAAAATCACATAAATACGAAATCGATCCAAAAATACACATTCAAATTGATTTTGTAAGATAAATAAAATTTTTCTATTAATTTTCAATAATTATTTAAAACTATAAAAACTTTATCCCATATTCTTTTCGTCTAATAAACCGAAAGTTTTTTTCAGTCAAATAAATTTGATTGATTTTTTGATTTGATAGTAAATACATTTATTGGAAGACAATATTTTGGGAATGGTTTCCGTAGAAATGCATTTGCCAGCGCAATACACAATTGAAAGTGAAACGATTAAGGTTTTCATATATTTGAATGGATGTTAAAAAATAATCGTAGAGAATAATTATGAATATTTATTAATGAATTTCTTAATGTTTATTTTAGTTGATTATATATTATACAAAATCACATAAATCATGAGGAAGTGAGAAAATGAATGAATGAATGATAAAGTTTTTATTTAATTAATAATTGTATCCATTATTTTTTCCATAACCGATCGCTTCATAATAAGATGGGGGTTTGTCTTCGTGAATATCCACACTGCTTTGAATTGGAACGCAATTTACAGTTATCGGCGGTGCAGTGGGTCTCACAGTAACACGTGTTTCGTTAAACGAATTACTAGAAACTCTTTGTCTATTAATCGAAAGACGTTTGTGTTTCCGCCACATCCTATTAAAGTATGAACTCAATAGTAGTATTGCAAGCAATACAAAAGATATGATACAATATTTTAGCAACTGTTCCGTAAAGTTTGCATTATTTTTATCACTTATTGCTTTAATATTAAATTGTTCCCAAAATTTGAATAAACATAACTGTTGTGATTTAAATTGATCGCATTGAACACATTTATAAGAGTTAACGGCGAAAACAATGAAATAACCATATCTACAACAGCAAGCTTTATCAGATCGATCGCAACACAAATCGTAATAATCGATTTCGCCATCCATTACGAATTTTTTACTTATTTTCGTACCTCTGGTACAAATACGTTGTGAATACACGCAGTCACACGCGTTTTTAGGTTTAAAGCAATTCGCGTTAATGTCAACGCATTCATAATGTTTAGTACATTTTTCTTTCAATGATTTTTTTGTTTCACCGCAATAGAAAATTACAGAATAAACTGATAGATATATAAAAGATTGCAGCAAAATGTTTAGCATGAAAATCTCAAAATAATTATAACTAATAGAAATTCGAATTCCAAAAATGTATATATTGTTAAATTTTAAATAATGTTAGGCTACACTTATTTTCGTTTGATTAAAGATTTCAAATAAACACGTAAATAAAAAAGGTCATCATAACGTCACATGAGTCTCAAATTGATTACAAGCATGCCCAACCTGACCACAAAGACCACAAATATTATTTATTTTGGCTTTCAATATATGACATAAGCGTAGTTTGTACTATAAACACTATCTGGTGCCGCTATGGCGTGCATAACTGGACGAAGCTTTATCGTTTGTGAGTTTGCGTTAGAGAATGCGTACGAAAGAGAGATACGTTTGGATAGTTTTTAGTTTAATATCGATAAAAGATATATACGGTTAGTAGTTCTTCGACCCGAACCGAACCTATATATCTTAAATTTAACCCAAACCGAACCGTGAAATTTGATAGACTTCGTTAATTTTCACACAAAAATTGATTATCAAGCCGTCTATGAATGTCATTCTTGTTTTTGGATTAAATTGGTATTATTATTTTAGAATTTGTTTGTGTTAATTTGAAAAAAGCCTTCAAAGGCCTTAATAGCTAAAAATTTATATAAGAATAATTAATGATGAGAATAAGCTCAATTAGTCTGAGCTTGAGCTTGAACTGGTTGAGCTTATCTCAAAAACTGGAAAGTATTGAGCTTAAGCTTATCTTTCTAAGCTCAACATTTAAAATAATTGAGCTTGAGCTTACTTATAAATAAAAAGTTTCAAAATTCACATTTGAAACAATTTTTAAAATTTAATTTTTATTAAATAAGAAATGTTTTGAAAGCTTATATAAGGATTTTATGTTTCCTATAGAGGTTTTGAAAGCTTACATAATGATTTTATGTTTCATATAGAGTTGCATTACATTAAAACACGCAATACTTACTTAAAAACATTATATATAATCCATTATTAATTAATATTTTTGAAAAAATTCTAAACATAAGCTCAACATAAGCTCATTAAGCTCAGCAGCACAAAAATGAGCTTGAGCTTAAAAACTTAAGCTCTCAAGTGTGTGAGCTTTGAGCTTGAACTACAAGCTCAGATAGGTTAATTGAGCTTTGCATTGAGCTTGAGCTAGCTTAAGCTAGCTGGTCTGAGCTTGAGCTTATTCTCATCATATGTAAGGCATTAAAAATCAAACATAGAATAAGAGTGAAAAACCACGTCACAGATCATCATTAATTCTTAAATTATTGTTTTTTCTGATTGCATAATAGTTACAAAATTGCATTACTCGTTTTATTGAATTTTACGTCAATCTATTAGAAAACGCTGAATATAAATAATTAAAGGTTAAACCGAACCGTCACTAACTTTAATAAACAGTATACATTGAGTATAAGATTGCGCGCGACGTCTGGTGATGTTCTTGCAAACAAAACAATGACACGAACAGAAATCGATAGTCACATACAGTTTATTTCTGTTAAAATATTGGTAAACTCACACTAAACAATCGTATAATAGATTGACGTAAAATTTAGTAAAACGAGTAATGCAATAATTATTAACTATTATGCAATAAGAAAATATAATAATTTAAGAATTAATGACGATCGGTGACGTGGTTTTCCTCTTTTATTCTCTGTTAGCAATAATCTGTTTGATTTTTAATGCCTTACATATGAAAACCGCGGTTTTAACCACGGAATTGCGCTTTAAACCACTGTTTTGCAATTTGGGTTTAAACTTTTCATTACCCAAAATGAATCGGTTTGCAAAAATTCAACCGTTACCAGCTTTACAAATTATTATTGAATAAATAAAGTTCGTCGAAAAATATCGACGAGATTATTAGAGTCACGTTAACAAATACAGTGATATAGATGTATAGTGACGATACGGATGATAGAGATGTGAACTCATATCACAGCGATAACTCATTGCTCTTATATGTTATTATTAGAGCTTCAAAATGATAGCATTTGCTACTTTTTAATTCCATAAATTAGAAGCATATAAATTTATTTGTGAACGAATTAAGTAAAATGGAGCTGTTTTAGCTCCATTTATAAATGCTATTTTTTACTATTTTTGATAATAAATGCTATAATGCTATTTTTGCAATTTAATGCTATTTTGCCTGAAAAAGTTTAAATTGTCGATTAAATCTGATGAGTTTTATTAGCCCTCACCAAAAAATATTTTTCAATACAATAGAAAGGCTGCATTTTTAAAATTTTCAAAAGTTCTTAATAAAAAGAAGATTCAAAAAATGTTAATATGAAAAAAAATGATTATTATAGAAAATTTATGTAATTTTAAAAAGTTATAAATGCTATTTTAAGTGCTATTTTGGTCATTTATTATTGCTATTTATAGCGCTAATTTCTTATACTATAAATGCTATTATTTTGAAGCTCTAGTTATTATTGTGGTTATATTATATAAAATACTTGCTTACGCTTTGGCGGAAATGAATAAACCGTTAATATGTTTTATGATCACTATATGCGTTGTGTTTTTGATTTATATCTTGTGTTTGCATGCCATGGATATCAATACAGCAATACTTTATTCCTGTTGGTCTTTAATACTGTTTATAATTATTATTTCAGGTATTGTTGTACTCATTCACTCGTTTTTAATTGGATTCGAAAATGTATGCAAAATAGTTCGGATTGCATCGCAATACAGATGTTTAAGTTTATACCTTAAGTGTGAGACAAAATAATGTTAGCATAAGAAATCGAGATAATCCTTTAATATACGTTTAGTGTTTAAATCTTTGTGCTGTGCTTTAGTATTTTCAGCTTAATTTTAATATAGTTGATATCTAACGCTAAAGTGTTGTTGATATAACGCCATTTAAAACAGCTAAATAAAGTTTATTTTTAAGTATTACGCTATTTTGTTAAATATAGTGCATATCGTATGACATCACATCAGCGATTGATACATGTGTTCGCCAAAATACTGTTAGCAAACAAATGGAGCTATTGATGCACATTTTAACCGTTAACTTAGACTTGACGGGTTAACCGGTTAAAGATAAGGTTAAAGTTAAGAAATAAGGGAAGTGTCAAAATTTTCTTTCAATCCCAGGTCAAGGTCCTGGGTTTAATTAGGATCTTCATGCACCCGCATCTAATCATCTGTAAGTTTTAAGATTGCAATAGTAATTTTGATGTTTTTGCTTTCAAATATTTATTTAGTTTTTATTTCATCAAAAATTCATTGATAAATAAATTCTTAGCTATTACAGCTTTTAGAGGCTTTTATTCCTAATAACACAAACAATTTCTAAAAAATAATTCAAGGTTAATAATGCTATAAACAAACATATGTTTTATAATCGATATTAAACTAATTACAATCCAAACATATCTCTCTTTCTCACGCATTCTCTAACGCATACTCAAAACTATTTTGAGACTCGGGTGACGTAATGACTTCATTTCTTGCTGTTTAGTTGAAATCTTTAATCAAACGAAAATAAGTGTTGTTTAAATAAGTGTTGTTTCAATTATTATATAAATTCTTATTAATATATATAATTTATTTGGATTCGAAATTCTGTTTAGTTATAAAATTTATTTTAAGATTTTTATGTTAAACATTTTTCTGTTATCTTATATATATCTTTCAGTTTATTTTGTAATTTTCTGTTGCGGTCAAACAAAAAAATTGTTGCGTGAAAAATGTACCATAAATGAAGAGTGCGTTGATTTTAACGCGTATTGCTTTAAACCTAAATACAAGTGTGACTGCGTTGTATCACGTGAATGAGCATCGATTTGGGAACGAACGTACACGGCTTGATTGTGCCAGAGATACGAGAATAAGTAATATAAATGAAACGGATGGCGAATGCCATTATTATGATTTGTCTTGCAATCCAACTGATAACTCTTACAACCGCATTGATGGTTATATAGCAGTTGACTCTAATAAATGTGTTAACTGCGATCGATGTAAATATCGACCTCAATGTTTACGCAAATTTTGGAAACAATTGAAAATTCTGAGTGATAAAAATAATGAGCACAATGAGAACAATGCAAACTTTACGGAAAAATTGCTAAAATATTGTATCATATCTTTCATATTGCTTGCAATATTATTATTGAGTTCGTGTTTTATTCGGATGTGGAGGAAAAACAAACGTGTTTCGAATAATAGACACACAGTTTCTAGTAATTCGTTTAACGAAACACGTGTTACAGTGAGACCCACCGCACCTCCGATTGATGTGCGTTGCGCTCAAATTCAAATCGATGTGGACGTTAACGAAGACAAACCCCCATCTTATTATGAAGCGATCGGTTAATTAAGAAAATAATGGATTACAATTAATGATTAAAGCCAAACTCGTTCATTCAATCATTCATTCATTCATTCATTCATTCATTCACTTCATCAATATTTATGACATTTTCTATAACAGTGCTATTAATACATTGTTTGAATCAAAAACAAATACATCAAGAAATTTATTTATTAAGGATCTCTAAGAATATTTTTTAGTTTCCATACAAATGTATTGACAAACTTAATAGTTCCGTACGGATTTAAAGCGTGCATTTCCCGATTTGCTCGAAATTACCCGCAGAATTCAGAAATTGTTTACTTTGCGTGCAAATAACGTTTTCAGCTTCGTTTTAATAGTGTTTAAACGCAAGTTTATTTTTAAGTATTACGTTATTTTTAAATATAGTCTTTATCGTATGACACCTATGGATATATTTGTTCGCCAAAATAATGTTAACAATACAAATGTCAAACTAAATATTTTTGAAACTGATGAATAAAATTTAGAAAATTATATATATTTCTAGTTTATACTGTAGTGACCGCAAAGTCACAATCCTTATTCAGCGCTGATTACTTATCACAGACATTACTATTAGTTTAACTTATACTCTATAACTATTATTTACGTTATATTACGTTTATAATACGTTATCATATTATCATATATTGTTACTCACAGCACATATTAGTACTAAATTAGTTTATTATAAGCTATTACACACTTTCACCTTTGCTAGACGTTACTCATTACTGTTACTTAGCTCTAATTTAGTCTATTTATAAGACGTAACAAGAATTGCAAATTTACTCCTATCTTAACTCTCGACACGTGTACATCTTATAGTTATATTAATACATTTATTGTATTGTTAATAAAGTTCTTTGTTTATGTGTTAATTTGAATACGGTGTTACCGATATCATCCACTCAGCAATACTGTGACCAGTGTCGCTAAACTTGGCGCAGTCGGTAGGATTTAGATATCAACAGCACTGCATTAACTCTTAAACGAAGACGCAATATAGCGCTATTGGGGTCAATAACTTTTGATGTCACGTCATTCACACGAAGATTCGCCACAAAATCACAATCAAGCACTTGATTTGGATTCAAAATCAGACATAGATGAAACGGAAATACGTGTCAAACCAGAGTCTGAAACAACGTTCGATTACTCACCACTCGTTTAATAATTAGTCTCACTATTTAACACACCTATCATCGTAACTCTTTCTCAACGAATCATCTCAGTCTCACCTCAAACAGCAACACATTCAGCAAAGAATTAGCAACTAATTAATGCAAAACATCAAACGTATTTTAGCGCTAAATAATCGTTAACACGTCTATTTATAGCTTGACGACACGCTGGTTATTGCAACTACAATCGCCTAACAATCGGTATTCATAAGGGTTCGCATTGGATTACACATACGAATTAACGAAAGTCTACAGCACTTATACTGGTTCAACAAATCAATCATCCGTTCAGCTCACTACGAATATCATTCAACGGCATTCTCAGTTGGTACTTGATTCTTACTCAAATAGCAAACGAAACTTAGCACTGAATTGCGTCACAAATTTGCTGTTCATTTATCGCAAACAACAGAAGTCAATTTAGCGCTAAGATGGAGTCAAAACTGTTAATCGCTAAGTATGATAGTATTAGTGTTATTCCCCAAGCCAATAGCAGGTTTACAGTCTGTATGCCATCAAATATCACAACAGACTATGACAAAATATTTACAGTGTCATCAAGAGTTAAAGGGAAAACACATTATTTCTTCTCACATGAAATAGAACCATTCATCAAAACTCTTACATTCAAAGAAATAGAACTCGCTTTCGCAAACAAGTTTGATTAAGGATTAAATACAAGCATCAAAACAAAGCGAAGCAGCACTGCATTTCAAGCTAAATTCAAAACGATTCAGAAGTCGAATCTTGTACTAGCGATAACATCCCATATGAAAGTTATTTACAACATCAGTTCGCATCAGTTCGATATTTAGATTTAACAGATGAACAACAGGTGATTAAGTTTACGGGTAGAAATCTCCATTTGTCCCATATCTGGACCTGTTTTGTGACCCATCTGTTATTATTCATGAACTCGAAGTATGCCGAGTAGCAAATAACTCATTCATCAATCAAAATGCAAATAAGATTCACTGGACAGATGAACTCATATATTCTCACCATTCCAACTCAATGTCAAGTCTCAGCTCGGAACTCAGTACTGATCTACAAGCAGCTTCAACGCATTCCTTAACGCAAACCAAGTCACAAATAATTGAAAATACAGCACATTGTTGTCCAGAGTTTATAAAAGCACCGCAAGCCGAAAACGAAGAAATCTTGCTTATTTACAACTTAATTGAGACACTCGAATCGCAAATGATTTCAGTAACAATAGATACATGTCATCCAATTGATAATATAGCGCTAAATTCCAGTTGTCTATCAATTACAGATAATAAATCCATTACAGATCAATACGGTAAAACTCATAATTTAGTACTAAAAATCGAATCAGATGGCAACAGTAATCAAAATTCAGATCAATATCTCGAATCATATTAAACAATTCAAACGTTCAATTCAGCACTGATCGACACATGCGAAGCCTCAAATAAAGTCAAAGAACCGTATTACGAAAGGGAAAGGGAACACAAATCATATCAGGAATTAGTGCTAATCAAAACTTCTCAATTCAATCAGCATTTATTACAACCCAAACAAAGCAATCACTCGTAATCACTGAGTTAAACAATGCAGAACAAGTAATCGCATTACCAAAGCGGTCAAAACAAAATTTAGTACAAAATTTGGCGAACTCATTCAATTCGGTACTGATTTCGTCTAACAGGTCAACAATGATATATCGTCGAAAGCCTTCCTTATCAATAATACATGCGATAATATTCAAGAAGCAAGTGGAAGCGCTACTTCAAAAGAGATTGATTCGTGAGTAGCCCTTTTATGTAGCGCTAGAAACTCTTGCCAAACAGATTGAAATCTTACGATAATATAAATATTGCATACAGAAGCAATATCGATTAAACATAGTACTATATTTCGGCATACATTATCTCTGGCGTATGGAAGTACAATCAATTCAATATGGAATACGGCATAGATGGCGGATTGATCAATTAGTAATCAATCATAATATGGCTTCAAACTTAGACTAATAAAGTTAGCATCACTATTATTAACTAAAGTTATATAAAATTTATATATCAAATAACAGTTTATCTTAATTTCCCGAAAACCTCAAAAGGTTTCCAATTATCGTTAAGATTTTTAAGCCCGAGTCCGACAGAAGTCCGAACGTTTACATTTTGCGAATGTTGGGACACGCCCGAGCCCTATTATTTCTTAAAATAAAAAACCCGGCCCGATCAGGCCCGAATCAATAATACAGTTGATTACTGTTAAAATATTGAGTAAACTCGCACTATATCTGTAATATGGTTAAATCGTTTTTATTGTGAATGTATACGCAATAGAATACAATGTAATTTAATATAGGTAAATAAGGATTCAATTTTTCGGGATAATCCCGATTATATTACAAAGAATAATCTTCGGGATGTACTTCTTTGATGTCGAACAACAATACATAAATTCAATTAAACTAATTGTTTTTTCCCGATTTTCCCGAAAATAAGACAAATAATTATATTCCCGATTTATGCTATTTATTAGAATATTTTCCCGATTTGAGAGAAAATTGATATTTTATCACAAATTATATCTTATTAATTATTAAACTGGATGAACGAAATTTGAAACTTAAATTTAAAGTAAGTATTATAAACCAAACCTTATCTAAACTTAATGGATATTCAAAAATTAAAACACGAAAACTGCTTGAAAAAGAATCTCGATTACTAAAATTAGAATTAGAACTCAGATTAGAACTTAGAATTCAAATTATAACTCTGAATTTGAGCGATAGATTTCGCAATATAAAAATTTATTAGTCGTAATCAAATAACGATTCAATATTGATGATCTTAAAATGTTTTACATTATTCAATACAAATCATTTTTGTAACTTTTAAATAAACTTTATTTTCCAGAATTTTTGGTTTATATTCCCGAATTTAATACTTTTTTACTTCCCGAATCCCGACCGATTTTGATACTATAAACTCCCGAAAAATTGAATCCCTAGTTATAACGTATATGTAAGCGAATAGAAAACTGTACGCACACTTATCTCAACAGGAAAAAAAATTTCGATGGAAACTCGAATAAAGTGTTCGGAAGATAATATACTATCAGATAGTATCATAAAATAACTAAAGATAACTTTGAGCGCACATAATAAAGCTCAAATATGAAAACTGTTTTTTCTAACTAATGTTTCGAAGCTATGATTAGCGTATCAATTATTTATATTAGTTTATACGTAAAGCAACAAAAACTAATTTATAGTTTACTGAAATCATTGGTTGTCAGATTTGATTATTTTTTTGAAAGTATTTACTTGAAGTATAAGAACAGAAAAATAGTGAAGATTAGAGTTTAACATTGAGTGTAATGTATGATTATGACTGATCATTTGTAACTATATATCAAAATTATGAAAGATTAACAATACTTAGTTTACACCGTTGTCTGTGAAATTTAAATAACTACTTAAAAATGAGTAAAAAGGTTATAAAGTAAACAATAAAAGTAATAATAAGAGAAAGCTCAACTTTGGCTAAAACAGCTTAAGCTAAAATGATTGTTGGTATTAACACAAAGCTCATTTAGCTTTAAGGGTCTTAAGCTTAATCTTATTTTACGAAAGATTTACTTTACGGCAAAATATTTGTATTGCACTGTTTTATCTAAGAAATGTTGTAAATCTATAAGGAAAATCGAAATAAATATCGTCGAGAATATTTGTGGTGAAAATAAATATATTTAAGTTATTGGTTTAAGTTAGGTTTAAAACTACGATTTCAGCGATTCCTCTAATATCGCGCACTTCTGTCTTCTGCTAATAAAACTGTTTTGCATCGATATTTTAGAGTCACCTGCACCTGATCCTCACTTTTATTGGATAATTCGGTATTTCAAGTGTTTTTGCATTGCACTTCCGAACAAATAGTCAATTGTAATGGCAAATGAATTTCAATGATAATGCATTTGTGACATTCACTCGTTTATGGTATGCTATGTTATTTCAGATTATATGGTTGTGCGAGAAAAATGACTGGATTTATTCCAAACAATAACAAATTAAAAACATTACACTTATTCATTATTCAGAGAAAAATGTGATCATAGAATTAATTGTTTTCGACTTTGAATCAATTGTTATTTAAGCTCAATCTATAGTTATGCCGCAGTTATTAATTACTTTAATTTCGAAATCATTTTATTAAATGAAAACCCACTCGAATTTAAAGGTCAAATATATTCCTAGTAATATTAAGCATTTTTATTATTAAGGTATAAACGCTTTTCAAACATATTTTTCAAAAGTGTGAATATCATATCTTACAGCTATGTTTGAAGCGTTATCCTAATAATGCATTCATGCATCCAAAGAAAAAAGCTTTGAATGACTCGCCAGCACTCACTCTAACACTCACGCGATGAGCAGTTCACTTACTAGTCAATTCTCAAAGGCCCAGAGAAAGAGCACTATATTAGCAATAGATATAACCCGTATTTGCGATTCTGTCTAGTTTTCC
This sequence comes from Phthiracarus crinitus, assembly GCA_034698025.1. Classification (NCBI taxonomy): domain Eukaryota; kingdom Metazoa; phylum Arthropoda; class Arachnida; order Sarcoptiformes; family Phthiracaridae; genus Phthiracarus; species Phthiracarus crinitus. The sequence goes on along the minus strand of JAQGAW010002363.1, from coordinate 355 downwards.
CAAAATGCATATAATATAAAGCAGTGCTATCTTTTAAAAAACTTGCATCACTCTATGAGTGAGCGCTATTTCTTTCATCTCTTTTCTGCAGCAAATCAATTTTATATTTTGTTTTCATTATTTTCAGTGTGAGAAGTATGAGAACTTTTTTTATGCAGCAAACTTTTTTGATGATACCATCACTTTTTTATTCATTTGTTTGCGATTTATAATATATAAGTTATCTATGGATGAAATATTTGATAATAGTTATATATTTTTATTCAAAAATTTTAAGTTTAAAAAATAATTTACATTTTCATAATAGTATACTGTATGGCATAACTTCTATTTTGCTATAGAATTATACTTAACG
>JAQGAW010002362.1:0-15468 GCA_034698025.1 Phthiracarus crinitus | reverse complement strand
AACCTCTAGGTGGGGGGTCAGATCCATAAAATCTCAATTTTTTAGGGGGGGGGGTCAAAACTCATCGGATTTAAACGACAATTTTTTTGGTCTTCGGAATCCCCCTCGAAAAACTCGATGAATTTGAACGACAATTTTTACAATTCTCGATTTTTCATGGGGGGGGGGTCAACTTTTCCAAAATTCTAGGGGGGGGTCAACCCTGGGCAAGCACTCCCCTCTGGGTAACTATGCTTAAAATATAAGTTTCTCTGACTAACGGTTTGATCAAATAAAAAACTTAGTTTCCATAGCAATAATGTGGTGATCTTTTATTTTCAAGGATTCTCCGTAATTTAAAATGATTGGTAATATTTTTTTATCGGATTTATGTCTTACTTTATGTTTATTAAGGGATTTTGTTCTTTATAATTTTAGTGGTTTTTATCAAATTTATTAAAGAAATTTACCAATTTTTTATATTTGTCAAGGGATTATAAAAAGCATCTATATTGTTGAAAATTTAAAAATAATTTTATTTTTTTGCAACCATTGATTTATGTTTTCTAACATTAAATTTTTAAAAGATTTGAAAAATATTTATTTTATTTTTAAAATATCGATCTTTCAATGATGAAAAAGAAAAAACATGCGCATTTTTTATCCGAATTTTATTATTCACTTTCGGCCTAATATAACAGCCAGAAGGAATAATTCTCTGATTTAAACAGCACTGATTAAAATCGCTTACTCTTTATTGCGTTTCCAATTCAGTACTTGAATGATGTGTGTCTGATGTGTGATGCAAAATACGGATTCAGACTTTGTTTATTCTAATAATACATTCCCTAAGCATAAGCGAAATCTAATTACTAAAACTCATTTGATTTCTTACTAAATCTCATATATTAACTAAAACACAAACTTTTATTAGAAATCAAATGAGTTTTAGTAATTAGATTTCGCTTATGCTTAGGGAATGTATTATTAAAATAAACAAAGTCTGAAACTGTATTTTGCTTCACACATCATATCAGACACACATCATTGAAGTATTGAATTGAAAAGGTAATGAAGTGTGGCAAATGGCAGCGGCTTTAAAATAAAAAAATCGGGCGAAATAATAACATTAAAACTATTTCGAGTTAAAATTAGTCGCACGCGTACTAATAATATTCGCTTATATAATACTTATAATTGCTTGCATGAGTGTCCGCTTAATAAACATTTGTGATGTTTACTCCATGAGAGCTGAACAGTAACTAAATCAAAATTATCGAAACACTCATTGAAGTACTTTTTGCAACAATGTTTCATTATGCTATTCGATTTTTTCGATTAAACAAATTAATTTAAAAGTTCTGTTTGCTTCAAAATAAAAATATATTGGCCAACAATAAAACTCTTCAAATGCCATTAATATTTAATATACAAAAAATTTGGATTATACTATTGACTTAACTGTTAATATAATACTAATATAAAATGTATGATACTTTTAATGGTTAAAGTTTATTATATACAACTTCAATAACTGTAGGGTTTTCCGGTTAAAATATTATAAATTATTAATTATATTACTTTTTAATTTCTGGAAATATTAAACTCATGATTTATCGTTTCAATGGATATTTTAATAGATTTATTGTAAAACATGTAATTGAATACAATGTAAACGAAATTAGAAATAGAATTTTTATCATAACTAGTGTTTTGTAACCCTCATTACTGGTAGTTTTATTTAGTAATCTGGACATTGTTTACTTTATTTTGATTAACCCAGTTATGTATTGTTTTAATGTAGTAAAATGTAATTATAATGTACACACAGGATGACGCTATGCTTACTTGCAATCTAAATCTACATATAAACCCTTGAAAGCGCTTCAGACACGCGTCAGCATAAGTCACACTGGATTCTGTTTATTAATAAAATCTGATTTAGCAAATAAAGCATTATTTACAAGTTAATTCTGTTAAATGTTAACTTTTGTATATTATTTTTATTTTTACTGTTTAAACAATTTAACTCTAACCTTAACTTTAACTGAAACACTTTGTTAACAGTTATAAGTTGACAGATATGTAAAATCCTGATCTCTAATCTTATTGAAAATTTTTAAAAGCTCAAAATTCTCTCTTTTATAGCATTAAATTTCTGGATTTATTATTGTAATTTTAAATTTAATGGTTTGATATAAATTCTAGCAGTGATCGGGCTTTCTTTATTTAAATTTTTTATGTTAAATGATTTAAATTTTTCATGTTTGCCTATGATGTTCTGTTTATATCAACATTTTGATGATTTATCAGACTAACCATTGGAAACCCGATTAGAACTATTGGTATGCTTTATGCTTAATTTGTTGTGGATTCTCTAGGCTTAAGCTCTACGACTCGGAAATAAAATTTTAATCACTTCGAATTTTTGTTTATTCTTCAATTTAATTCTTTAACCCCAAGAATGGCTTCCAATTTAAAAAAAAATATTTTCCAAATTAATATTATATTAATAGACCAGGTTATATTTAGATGTGATCGAGTTTTCAATTAAAATTTACAGCAATAAAATATATCGTTTGTTTTTATTTATCAACAAATAGGAATTATTTTTTAGCATAACTTTAGTGCAAATACTAATTTGTATTCTGAAAACAAAGAGATTTTATTTAATGGTAAATTCAGTATTATGTTCGATGTTACACGAAATAAGAACGGAAATTGAAACCGTGTTCAATCTTATTCACAATATTTAAGGAGAAACGATGACCAATTGGTATTTATTTTTATATTTAACATATTTAAAGCTGTTTGATCCCTCATTATAAATGAAGATTTTCCTATACTATAATTTTCATCAACAAATCATCCACAAAACTAAAGGATCAAAATTTTCAATAAGCTTCTATCAAAAAATAGGTCAACAATTTGGTCAACAAAGCTCGTATAATGGAAATATATTAATGATATTTCGATACTTGGAATCGGAATCGGAATTGAATCGAAAAGAATGAAATTTGATAAAAAGTATTGGAATAGAGATTGAAATATCGAAAATTTAAATTTATTTAAGAATAGAATTGGAATAGAATTGAAATAAGAAATTTTTAGAATCGGAATCGGAATATAAATCGACTTTTATACAGAGTATGTACAAAATAAATTGAAGTGGTTTTAATCCAGTTTTTTTTATTACAAATTTTTTGTTGATTATTTAGAAATATATTCTCTTGTTTAATAAAAATTAAATAAAAATTAAAAATTTTTAAAAATTTAATTTAATTTTATAACCCGAAAAACCTATGGCAAAAACCTATTTTAAAGGTATTTGAATATTGTTCAATAATTTTTAAAAAATCTAGACAAAAAGTTAAAAAAACCATTTTATCCTAAAGAATATATGATAAGCTTTTATTTTTATTTATCATAACATTTATAATGTTTAATTTTAGTTTTATAATAAAAAACTAGATTAAAATTACTACGATTTATTTTATATATATTTATTTTACAAAAACAAAATATTTTAAATCGTTAAATTTTTTAGTATGCTTTTATTATAATATTTGAGTTTTTATTTTAATTTACTGTATATAAATAAAAGTTTTTAAATTCAAAATTGAAAGGTGAATAGATTTCGGAATAAGAATCGGAATGTAATCCAAATAAAAATCATTTTTTAGAAAAGTATTGGAAAAGAATCGATTTATTTAAAAATTATAAGAATAGAATAGGCAATAGAATAGAAAAAATTATATAGCATAACGTATAGAATAGATCGAAATTATATGTCTTACATATTATCAACAATATAACTACTGGAAACTATATTTAGCTCATTTTTCTTAAAGAGCTGTTGGATTTGACATATCCATATGTCCGTGTGTAGACTCTATGGATTTCAACTACAGTATTATGGATTCTAAAAATGTCAAATAATGGCTTTAAATTGGCTTTAAAATGGCCAACAATCTGTTAATAATGACTGAAAATAGGCTAAAAATGGCTGAAAAATGACCAAAATCAAATAAAAATGGAAAATGTTGGATAAAATTAGTCAAAAAATTGTGTTAAAAAATGACATTATAATAATAATAATGTGAGGCTAAATATTTAAAATATTTAGGGTTATATTTGGTATCATGCGTACCAATAATCGTACTTATGTCGTGAGTGTCCACTTAACGACCAATTTCGATGTTAACTACCATGAAATCTTAACTCTAACTGAATTAAAATTCTCGAAACACTTATTGAAGTACATTTTACAACAATGTTTCCTTATGCTATTAAAATTTTTTTGGTGGTAATAATATAAATTAGAAGTATTGGTTATTTAAAAATAAAAATAAAATATACTTTGGTCAACAATAGAATTTATTGTTAAAATACCAAAAAAATATTTAATACACTAAAAATTTGGATTATACTATTGACTTAAATAGATATATGATACCAATTGAGCGTATTATGAATGTTCATTCTCTTTCTTGTTTTGTAAATAATATTATCTATGGTTAAAATAAAAGTATTTTCGATTTACGAAACTCAAAATCGATAATTGAATTGAATCTGTTTTCCTGAGAAGCTTAGATGAAGAAACAATTCTATCGATGCGGTTAATTGACGCTTTCTTACGCGCGAGACAAGCACTTTAAAATTATAGAAAATTTTTATTTAAAAAACTAGTATATATTTTGATTTATATAAAACTGTCACGTCTATCACACACTCACTATGTGACATGATTCTAACGGTTTGAAATACTTTATAACGATTTTTTCGTGTATCATATTTCGATATATCATGAGTAGAGACGATAAATTCAGGTCTAAAAACTGAGTAAATTAAAGATGGAAAAGGTTTGAAATTCAGGATTATTCAGTATAATCCAACAAAAAATGATACTTCGGGTAAAAAGTAGTTTTAAAACACAATTCTAACGTTTTCTAATTGGAAAATAAAATCGGAATATTAATATTTGTCAGGAGTTATCAGGAAAAATTAGTAATTTTCAGGAACAATAAATGGGTCTAAAAATGTTTTTTTTTTGGTCTAATTCGTGCATATTTCTTATAGATTTTTAGTTATAAATTTATCCAATAAAAATAAGGATATTCCTGAATTTACTGTATCGTCTTTAATCATGAGTTTTCTTAAGGATAGTAAATAGCTTTTTATTAACTTAAAAAACGAGCGCACGGCCACACATTTTTTTTGGTTATATCCAAAATTGTTTCCTTATTATCGATTAATATTATCTATGAGAACCATTATAAACATTGTTAACCCAAACCATAAATGAAAAAATTTTAATCGTTTTTTCAAATTCTTTATTAAATTAAATTCATGATCTAAAAAATCATATAAAAACGTATAGATCGCGTGCATATCACCGTAGCTCTATTAATACATCACTAAATTACTCGATGTATTAGAAAAGCTATTGGCGACACAACTGGCGACAGTCTGGTGAGCTTAATCCTAGTATTGTTTCAGCAAATAAATCATAAACTATCGGTATTAGCATGCAATCGATTACCGAAACGTTCGCGCAAATCAGTAATGCCCATAATCGTACTTTTTTAATCCGTAACCGAAAATGTGCTGACATCTATTATTTCTAATTTGTTACAATGGATTATATCATTGCGTTATATATAATACTGTGCTTTATATTTATTACAGATGATGGCGATGAAGTCACCCTAATGTATGCAAAACACGAAGTAAGTAAACCATTGTAAAATCTTTTACAGATAAAAATTGTAAAAACATTCGCCCGTTTGAACTATTAGTTCGGCTGCCGTTAATTGATTCCTAAACTATTTAATATAAGTTCCGATTTTAGTATCCAAGCGGTAGAATATTTGAATCATTTTTGAACGTAAATGCTTTAAACGATTCTAACACCTGAAACTTACGCGAACTATCAATAACTTATTCGTTTAGACGTTAACACTAAGTTAATGCCGATTCAATAAACGATACAACTTTTTTTGATAATACGCGTCTAATATTGAATTTTCCAAAAGCATATAAATACTTTTTCGTCTTCGTATTAATGGTTATATAATGCGCATGCGTTACGGATGTTAAAACATGCAACAGAGAGAGAAAGAGAGAGAGAATGGGAGAGTGAGAAAGAGCAATGAGTAAATGTGTATATATGTGTGCGAGAGTGTGTGTGTGTGTATGTGTGTGTGGATGCGATGGAAGAGAATCTAGAAAACGGGAATATATGTAGCTCTGCAATAGATCAACGTTTGCCACCACTTGTACTGACAGTCTTAGTGCTACTGTGCTGAACAATTTCAAGTTTTTTGTTACTGTTTTGTTGTGTAGGGAGTGTGTGGAGAGAGTGAGTGAATGAATGAGTGAGTGAGAGAGAGGGAGAGTGAGAGCGTGTATGTGTATGTATATGTGTGTGAGAGAGTGAGTGTATGTATGCATGTATGTGTGCGCCGCAACGTTCAGCACTGGACACATCACTTAGTTTTATACTTTTACGTTTCTCGTCGTTTTTCTTTTAAAAAGATTTTTCTATTTGTGAGTTCATGGCGTGATTTCGTCAATTTACGAGTTAAAACATATTTCGTTATTTTTCAAAATGAATCTGCGAACAGAAAAGTAATTTAAGTCAATCATCAGTTAGTTTGTTATTCAACGAGAAAAAGTGTTTCAACTCGTTATCGGCATTTATTTACTTATTTTAAAGTTTGAAGAGAGTTTACTTTTCTCTCTCATCAAAAATTCGTTCACATTTCACACTCCACGCTCTTTCTATCACTCAAAATGCATTTATTAAAAACGGTTTGTTGTAAATAAAATTAGTGCCACATTAGGTGTTCTGCGGCTCTAAAGTGACCGGAAAACCTACCAAACAAACAAAAATCGAAAAAAACTAAAAAACGTGGTGACAGTGTCATTACAGTCAGTCGTGTCAGGTGTGTCAGTCTCTATGACTCTAACACCACTGGAGTCTGCCTCCTTTCCAGGCAGTGCTGATGCAATGGAACCACACGCCAGAGTGAATTCGCTTAGTTCTTTAGCTCTCGCAGTTCTTGACACTTCTACTGGGAAATCGGAACGATTTAGTGATGATCGCGCTGCTAAGGCAACCGCAACAGCGTCCACATCATTAATTAGTTGTTCCCCTTCGCACGTAAGTGTTGTTAATGGGACATCCGCTTCGAGTCCGGAAGTGATTCGTGCGCATACGTCACGTGTTAATAGTTCGCCCGTTAAAATAAATATACAACAGGCGCCACACTCCGCATCTTCTTCTACAAGTTCTATGGTGTCTGTTATGCCTGCAGCGCAGACAACGAGACGCCGAGGCTCGTCCAATACCGGACAATTAGGCCGCAGAAAATCATGGGACCAACGCTTCTCTGGCCCTATTCGGCGGGCGAGTCAAGTGTTAATTAGTTTAGCGAATCCGGCAGATGTTGTATCGCAATACGGGGAATGCAGTCGTCGGGATTCACGGATAATGCCCGAAATAATGCTTATGCACTCTTGCTTTCAGAGATTACCGATGAAAGATTTCGGCGCCGAAGTGAGGGCTTCGATGGATGTCGACCAGTTTCTGCAACAGGCGGTACTATTATTAGATATCAATGAAGCGTCTCTGGAAGGCATTGTCGACCGAATGCTTCGAAAGGTAAACATAAACTTAATTAAATTAATTTAAATTAAAACGTTATCGTAAAATAATAGTGAACTGTTTATCCAGTGTATGATAACGTTTAACTGAACAAATTCAATGCGTTTGTGATTAGATTACCGATCATTCATAACCTTTTAGCTTGTATTTTGGTTTTATTCCTAAAACTTAAAATTGAAATGAAACAAGAAATTAAAAATTAAATTAAATTAAAAAAAACAACAATTTATATTTCTAATATTATTATAGTATATTTATTTCAAATCTTTTATTTTAGTTTATTTTTCTTTTGAACCTAAACTACAGTATAAATTTAGAGTAATATCTTAATAATTTCGAGAAAAACTCTTTCATGAATCATGTTTTCAAATTTTTTGATGTAAAAATTAGCCTAAATTCGAATTTAAATTCTGTTTGTATTAATGAATATTATTCAGGTCTAACTTAAACTTACCGTAATTGGATAATCAAATTTACTTTTTATACAAATTCTTAATTAACATTAAAACGAAAAATTTATCACGAATACTACTAATAAACATCATTATTTCTAAGTGTTATTTGGAACATTTTTTGTAATAGTTTCTACTAAAAAAATATTTTGCGAATTAGTCGACAAATAAAAAAACTATCGGTCAATATTTGCAAGACTTGCCAATTTTATCAGTTTCGCAAGCGTTATGACGCGCTATAAAGTTTTTTCTTTACAATTCTATTTCGAAAAAATCTTTAAACGAGAAAAATCGATATCCAACTTCAAATGCACAAATTGTATATATAGACCACAAGGGATAAACATCAGAATTTATTATTGCCACCACTTTTTTCTACAAACAATTCTCTCTGTTTTTTTTGTTATTCTGTATAAATAGTCTGTAAATTTTACAATGATTCGATAGTGTTGTTATGAGCCAATCATTTTTCTTTTTGTTCAAAAAGAAAACATTCGTATCCTTTAAATTTTAATTTAGATTATAATTTAATACATCAATATTTTTATCCAAAGTCCTCTTTCGCAACGCGACTGCTTATAATTACTGCTAACACTGGAACTAGTATTGCGCAAAGAAAATTAAATCTCAATTTAAAAAACGTCGACATATTGTTGTTCTAACTCTCGAAACTTTTCTCGCATATAAAGCGGATATTTATTTTTTAATTAATCTATTTTGGTTAACAATTAGCAGGTTTGCCATTATAGTGGCAAACAGAGAGAGAACGTATAAATTTTGAGTGAACCAAACAGCGAGTGCTAAACCCTAAAAACTACTTAATTGATTAAGTAATTAATTCTATACTCTGTTTGTTTTTCGCTGCCAAATTCAATAAAAATATTGCCCGTTTAAGAGTGAAGAAAATATATATTTGACAAAACATATTATACTTGTCAATGCGTGATGAAAAGCGTCCCTGAGGTGTCCTCCAGCGCACACAGACTCTATACTCCTGGCTTGCGAACCACACCAACCGTATATAAGTTATTTTCTTTTTGATAAAAATTGATATAAACTTCTCTCTAATACTTATAGTCTTCGTTTTTATATCCTGTTTTATAACATAACTTTATTTTGGATTAAAAAAATAGAGGCGAACACACATACACACACAAAAAATGAGTTTCATGGGAGAAGTTTAGCCTTCAGGGTATTTCGATAGATTTCATTTTATATATTCTTGTATATCAGAAATTTGTCGGACATAACACTTGAGAGCTATTGACAAATATTTTTTCTCCCACTGAATACATACTCGGGTACACTAGAATTATAGAGTAAGAAATAGTTCATCGAAAATATTACATAAAACATTATTTAAGCCTCTTTCCCGAAACTAAAGAAAAGATTTACTATTTTTTGATAAAATACTAGAAAATTATTGTACATTTATAAAATTTGCGGTCAAATCGATTTCGATATTAGAGATGCTTATAACCGAAAAAAATAGTCTCGAAAATAATTAAATCAACAAAGAGGTGTCATTTTATATTTGTGCGCTTTTCCATCGTTTTTCCTGTTGTTTCTGATGCCGACTTCAACAGAGCTAAAGGTGAGTATGAGATGCAGTGTTAGAGTGTGAGTGTGAGTGTAGGCGAAAGACCAGAAGTAAGAAGTATCATGTTGTATATATATATTCGATATGATATCCATATATCGATCTTTTATATATATGGGTGTAATCGATGCATTCCCCACTTCAATGCATTTATTGCTTGTACTCTTTAAGCTTATAGTTGACCTCTATATGTCAGGCAATAACATTCGTGTATCTATCACTTTTGCCGTTCACCACTACTACTCTCACTGCTCTGCACAGCTCCGCGTATTTTACTCTAGCGCTTCGCTATGTGTTTGCGAATACACGCTAGAATATACATACAAGTGATGGCAAAAATTTACTTTCATCTCTTTCTGCTGTCCCCCCCCCCTCTCTCTCTCTCTCTCTCTCTCTCTCTCTCTCTCTCTCTCTCCTCGCTTTATATGCTCTGTTAGATTTATCTTTACCAGCATTTGACAAATAATTTCTGCATACCCTTTCAATACTCACTCATTCATTCACATATATTCTTATTTTGCTTGTTTTTTGTTTCTGGATTTATTCTTTATATAATATATATGTTATGTTACGTCGCTCTTCAATTTTGATTATAGTTACTTAATCATTCAAGGAATGATATTATATTCAATAGATTTAGCATTTGCTAATTGCTTTTCTGTTACTTTTCGCTCTCTATTTTTTAAACAAACAGCTAATTAATAGTTCAGTTTCTTTTTAATTAAAATTTTTTATTGAATTAAATTTATAAATTATATATTAGTGTTTATTATAGATTGTAACTATTGAAACATTGAAACTAACTAATCTAGTAATTTTTAATTAGATGAGATTTAATTTATCTTAAAAGGTTTGATAAATAATTAGAAGTAACTCACAGTCATTTCAACATTATTTTACAAATAAAATTTTAGGTTTCCTTAGACTTAAATTTAGTTCGGCGACTAAAGTGTAATTTTTCGGTAATTGAAATTCTTACCAATTGGTAGGTATTTAAAAAAAATCATGTCATATAGTTGATTATGACTGGGAAAATAACAAAAAAATACATTCTAATTATATTTCTGATGGAGGACTTTATTAAAGTTTTAAAAACTTACACAATGCAAACAGTAATATGGTTTCAAAACATGACGTAACACAATCTGAAATTTTATTTATTATTAAATCATATTTGTATAATTAATTTTAAAGACTGAACTTTTTATAAATCCTATTTTACTACTATATTTTTCAATTCAATATACTTTTATTATGCATTTAATATATTCATTAAAAAAATTAAATGCGACGATAATTTTAAAATATCTGAATGAACAAATATCCAACAAAATAAAACTTATTTAAATGAATAAATATAAACAATAAAATAGAGCATTTTAATATATAAGCGAAAAAAGGCCATTTAAATGGCACATTAACAAAGAAATTTAAATTATTTACATTGAATTGGAAAATAATTACATCACATTATAATTGATGATTAATACGCCGAACATTTTGATTATTGCACATAAATCATGAGACAGAATAAAAATGCGTTTTATTCTTTGTTATCACAAAAATTGATTTTATATTAGTCTTTTTATCTAATTCGCAGACAAAAATTGTAGAGACGAGTCAAAAATGTGTTGAATAAGGAGGAAATCGCAATTAACTAAAGCGAACTACAGTAGAGTTGCGATTTAACAAGAAAATAGAGCCCAGAATAATGTTATTTAGGATTGAAAATTTTAAATTTTAAATCCACGGACAGTCTGTTTTATATTGACAGTATGTATTAGTTTTGAAAAAATCTTTTCAACTGTTTAAATAGGATTTAATTATTATCTAAAATTATCTAAATTCTACTATTTTTTTAACTTCGGTAAATGATAATGAGATTAAATATCATAATTTTGTCATAAATAATAATTATAAGCCAAATAATTACTAAGTATAACAATTCATTAATTAGAAAATACAAGTAATAATAATTAGGAATTACATGGGATTTTAATTAAAAATTTTGGCGCAATAAAATATATTAAACTATTATAAATGCATATAATAAGTGTATATATGTGTGATTTTTTCGTTATTTAAAATAAACAAATGACTTACAGTACCGAAAGTATACTTTAATTACAAGTATAAACAGTACGTTTCGCAAATTACCTTTTCGTATAATGATGTGGAATAAAATTCATTACTTAACAGTAGACGGGAGTATTCTCTGTTTTTTATTGTTAATAAAAACAAAATATTAAACCATTCATAATTAAGCCAAAAAAGATAAATATTTTCTAATAAAACTGCAGATGAGAAGTAAACGACTACATTCTACATGAATAGCGAAGAAAAATAAAATCATTTGTTGAAATGATTTTTAATAATACCTTAGTTTATAGTGAAAATGAGCCGAAAATAATTAATAGACATGTTTGCTTTTACCGTTTTTCATGAATATACTTTGTATTGAATTAATTAAAACGAGACCGATATGAACCTTTGCGAATAATCACTTTTATTAAAAATAAGAAATCCATAGTTGGATAAAACTGTTGAGTTTTAAATTATAAAAAAATTATTAAAAAAATACCCCAAATGTTTTTACTGAAAACGTCGTTACCGAAAATAAATATTTTGACAAATTTTAAATTAAAAACATTAAAAAATTTTTAAATTATAAAGTTAAAAGTTAACAAAAGTTAAACTTAAACAAAATATATCAAAAAGTAAAATTAAATTTTTCATAATAATTATTTGCGATAACGACTTTTTCGATAGAGACGTTTGCTGTATTTACGTATGCGGTATAACGTTTGCTGTAATGCTTTTGCAGTATTGACGTGGAGCCGTGGATTTTCAATTCCTTGTATTAATACTTTAAATTAACATAAATTTATGCAACATATTTTCATTTTGTGGGAAGACTTTAGTAAAAAAAGTAATTGAAATAAATTACATAAATTATAATACATTTAAGTTAAAAATTAAAATTAGACACATATAAAAGACAAATTACAAAATTTCAAAGTGAAAAAGAAAAAAAATTATATAAATCTAGTCTAAATTTATTTTTAATGATTGCAGTCTTGTGTGGAACGAATTATTAATTTTTTTCAAAAATTTTTTAGCAAACAGTTTTTATAGACAGAGAAATAGAAATCGAGTGTTAAAGTCAAAAATTATTGATTTAATATTGAAATTTTATGTAAATTACCCCGAAGCGAATTTAGGTAATTTAGGCCATGCCCTAAAAATCCGGTTTATGCTAATGATTTCTTTTTTTAATATTCTTTCTAAATTACTATCATGTTGTGAAAATGTGAAATTTTTGTAAAAATAGTATTTTGTCTGAAATTTCTTGTTTTATTTTAAAAATTATATGGTATTTACACAATCTTAAGATTTGAACGACAAATTTTTATTATTTGAAATAATTGCATATTCCAGCAAAATATGATATTTATGTTAAAACAACTCCATATAATAGGATCCCTAATATTCCTAAAGGGTCGGGTACCCGACAAATATGCCGGGTTCGGGCTCAAATCGGTTCGGGTCGGGTTTTAAAATTTTTAGAAGAAAACTCGACACATCATTAAAACAAAGATTTATACCATAAAAGTTATAAAAATTTTTGCAAAAATTTAAAATATAACATTTTCTATGGAGGCGGGCTTATTATCTAGTAGCTTTAAATAAACTATTTTTAATAAAGTTTTTTTAAAAATCTAACAATTTTAAAATTTTTTTAAAACCTTTTTACTTCCCATGCGATAATCAACACAAGAGAAATGATTTAGAAAAAAGACAAAACAGAATATTATATATTACATAAATAGGAATCTTTTGACACTGCACTCTAAGTTTTAGATTTACAACAATTCATTCTTTCTATAATAGACAAAGCTTTACTCAATATGATAGTCGCTCTTAAGATGAGTTAACTTCGAAATATTATGGATAGAATTGTTTTGATCGTGTCTATAACTAAATAAAGTAAAACTCATACAAATATTTATTAGTAATCTGTTTACGAATTTTATTTTGCTACTTTTGATTTTAAACAATTTAAGTATAAATACAATATTTGAAACTCAGATTTTGCTCTTTTTTTGCTTTCAAATAATCTTTAAATTTTAATTCTATTTGTTTTGGCTTTTGTATGCATTTTTAAAGTTAAATCATAAAATAAATATTATAAAATAATTTTAATTTAATCCCAAACCATACTATAAAAAAACATACCGAATTATTTATGCTATATTAAACTAATAATACAAGTTATTCCGGTAATTATCGTTATTAATAGAAAAATTTACAGGTAAATAATTTTGATAGAATCGGTCATTCCTTCCTTATAAACGATAACGAAGCGCTCTATTTATTAAATACTGTACTGTTATACGTATACAGTATATGATATTAGTTCTAACAGACCATAAAATTTAAAAAATGTATTAATTTGAATATTCCACTATAAGCAAACTTAATTTTAATGTTTCCTATGAAATAACAGAATAATATTGTATTCGTTATTTATTTATTTGATTAAAATCTAGACTTTTACTTTGCTAAAGGGTGTCATTTAGAAAAGATGTTTTCTTAATTTCAATTGATATTTAAAATTAATTTTTTTCAAAAATATTGTACTTGAAAACCTATAATACTAAACTGTCACAATTTTCAAAACCTTTCATATTTTATTATGAAAAATGAATTCCTATTTCTAATCAATAGATTTTGCAAAAGTTCCTGACTTAGCCATTATATATCAAAACTCAATGGCTTGATATAAGTCATGCCAGCCATTATATCGCATATACTTTTAAGAATGTTTCGGTCGAGATTGTATATTCATTGTGTTATAATATATGCTAATATACTGTTACTATATTTTAGTTTTAAAAGTTTTCTTATACTATTATTCGTTGTCAGAGATCGCTGTAAAAGTTCTAATTAGCTCTGCGAAGCTCAGAATCCAATTAAGCTTCCAGTAATTACATATTTAAAAAATGCTTATATTTTTCACGATTTATATTCAACAGAAGGATTTTTATTTTCCCATTGAATATTTGAAAATGCGTTTTCGGATAAATTCAAATCAAAGCTATACAAAGCTGTAGTTTCATTTAGATAACATTCAAATGTATGTTTTTAAGCAGCTATACATTATTTTATTTGAAAAAATCTATTTTTGCAAAATATAAAATAAATTAACTTAAATCAGCTTATAATATAAATATTTATTCCATAAAAAAATAATTAGAGATGTACGTTGTCGGTCACAGATCTAATATGACCGCCAAAAAATAAAAATTTAAACAAATAACCGAATTTGACCGAAAATATATCTACCTCTTAATACATGTTTAAACGGAAGAATGCTATTTTGTATAGATTTATAATTTTTTTTATCCTTTTTTGAAATACCAATTGCTTATAGATTTTGAAATCTATTCGGATATATTTTCTAACTGAATTCAAACGGAATATTTTAATATTTTAAAGTCTAAATTCAATTCAAAGACCAAATTTGACGGAATATGACATAACAGCTTAAATTAAGAATTGATTTTCGTTGAAATGAAACAAATAACCGAATTTGACCGGATATAACATTATTTAATAAAACTTTTTGTTCTGACCGACAACGTATATCGTAGATCTTTTCATTTACTATCACATCATTAACTATCAATATTTTTTACCAGTTTTTTGAACATAAATTATGTTCATATCAAACATTTGTTTGGTATAAATAATATTTGTTTAGAGTG
>JAQGAW010002361.1:0-15469 GCA_034698025.1 Phthiracarus crinitus | reverse complement strand
GAGTCTTTTTTTGAAAAAATCCCTTAATAAACATAGAGAAAAAATCCCTTAATAAACATAGAGCGGTCCACGGACATTCATACAGACAGACGGACGGACATTGCAAATCCAATAGCTCCTTTGGACAAAGTGAGCTAAAAACATTTAAATAATAAAAGTTAAAAATGCTAGTTCATTATGATAAAACAGAGAAAAATGGGCGAATGACCATAAAATTTGAATCGGTAATTGAATATTATTGTTAGAATCTATTACTTTTGTTGGCATAACTGCTTCGTTTCAATCGTCATATAAGTTTATTAATTTTGGTTAAAACCTTTTGAATTTAAACAATAAACATTGAATAAACCGCCTAAAGTATGAATATTTATGCAAACAACCGGTATATCATGAATAATAGCCTAGAACTCAATTAACTAAATATTAATTTCTACTTTAAATCAAGATGGACCAATTTGGCGTACCCTTCCTCCGCAGCTCCGTTGAGAAAGCTAGCTATTAAAATTATAACATCAAATGTATAATATTTATTATTTATATATATTTCATAATTAAAATCTGAAAGTTATATAATTTAAATATAAGAGATAATGCTAGAAAAATATTAAACATTGATTTTGATTTGGAATAAGGACTTTTTTCAAAACTACATTCAAGATGAGTATAGTTCCACTTTTTCGAAAAAAGCTGGTTCAAACAATTATCTAAAAATAGGCTAATGTTTGATTTAAATAAGTATTGAAGATTTGGTGGAGTGATTCGAAATTTATGAGGTCATAAAAAATAACTAACTTTAATTATTTATATATTTTAATGTTAGTTAAGTTGCTTCTATCAAACATTCAATAAGAATTTTAATGATTATATTTGTGTATTAATAAATTTGTAATTTATATAATAATCATTTAAAATAATATATTCAATATAAATTTGCATTTAGCATTCAATTTTTTCTATTTATTACCATATGATACAAAGATAGCTTATTATTAATGTTCATCTAATTCTTTATTTTTCCTTTGTATTTAAAAATTTGTTGATACAAAAACCAACAAATATTTAACAAAAGATTTTAATAAAATTAATAAAATATCCGATAATGTGAGAATTTTATACAAAAAAAGTTATTTATTATCTTAATTGTTTTTTAAAAATAATTTTTATTTTATAATGAGACGTGTATTAAATTTAGTTTAAGAAATTTACAAAAATGTTTGATTTTAATAAAAATAATAAATTTTATCAATAACTTTTAAAATATTAAATAAAATTACAAATTATATAATTAATAAATATTGGTCATTGCCCATCGAGACCAATTTATCAAAATCAAATTTTTATAGACTATCTTATCTTTTTTAAAATTAATTTTTTAATATAAGCTAAAAATAAAAAATGTATTTTTTCATGTTAGGATTGCAATATTTTATCTAAAAATATAATATGATACTTTATAACAATATTTGGTCAATTTAATATAATAAAATACAATATTAGTTTTTTGATTACTTTTAAGTTAGG
This sequence comes from Phthiracarus crinitus, assembly GCA_034698025.1. Classification (NCBI taxonomy): domain Eukaryota; kingdom Metazoa; phylum Arthropoda; class Arachnida; order Sarcoptiformes; family Phthiracaridae; genus Phthiracarus; species Phthiracarus crinitus. Next base: position 13,948 of record JAQGAW010002361.1, on the reverse strand, counting down.
TTCAATTATTTCAATGAACAACAATTTTATTATTATAACTAATTTTCATCAAAAATTATTTTTGACAATTATTATGGAATTTAATTATAAATATATTTTCTAACAAATATTAAATTGCTGACAAAAATCTTTCAACAATTAATAATATCCTAGTAATACTGAAAAATAGTTTAAAAAAGTATAAATTTCAAGTGAAACCAATAATTCATAATATGAAAGAAATAATTAAATAAAACTTATTATTATTACTAAACCTGTAAATTTTATATTATTTACTAATAACAGTTAAGTTTTTTAAAAGGCAAGCTTATTGATTTCACAAAATTTTTCTGCCTGTACTTGCGCATTTTTTTATAGTAATAAAGGGATTAACAATGCTTTTTATATTATTAAATGGATTTTATTATCCTGTCCATCTAGATTTTTACATTTTTAGCAAATTTTTAGTAATATTTAAACCAATTTTGAAATATTTTTTGGCTCGATATTTAATCATAATTGGCCAATTATATAATTATTTATTAAATATGATGAAGTTCTAATCTATACACAGGCGTACAAACGGATAGACGGACAGACTGATAGATGGACAGGAGTAACAAAACATTAATCACTAATATAACACGAGAGAAGTGTTCTTTATATCACCGTTGGAAACTGGCTCTGGAAATTTCCAGCAAATGTTTCCAGAGGTAGTATAAAGTTTTTATAAAAAAATTATAAGACCAAAGTGGAGTTTATGCATTATTATGCATTCCATTTGGGTAAAAACACATTTTGGGTTTCGAAACGTTATTTAAATAGCATTTTAAGGCAAAAATTAGATTTTATTATACGTTAAGCATTTAATAATGTAATATAAGTGAAAATTAAAACCAATGAGTGAGTTTATTAAATAAAAAATAAAATTAAAATGAAATGTAATATAAATGCAAATTTTTTATAAATTTAAATTAAAATGCAATTGAAACTAAAAAATATAATTAATTAAAATTGAAATGCAAATTAATTTTTCTTTTGTTTTAGAAAGAAAATTAAAATACAAATTAAATGAGCTAAATATTACACCTTAATACCTCAAATGCTTTTAAATTCAATTTTATCCTTTTGAGTTTACATTTTCTGTATAATATGAAGGGTTTTTGTGTTTACTATTTAGCGCATAGTACGTAATAAGCAAAGCAATGTTTGAAGGCAAGAAAATTTTTTTTCCCGTAATGCCTTCTATAATATTTTTCCTTATGTTAAACATTCGTATTAGAGAATTTAAACTCACTTTATTTATATTTTTAATTTTTAAATTATTTTTATTTATTTTTATGGTATTGTGCTGATTTAATACAAAAATAAAAAATTTGATTTTATAGATATTATTTTGATTTATCGACGAATATATTAAATTATAAAAGAAATATGTGATTTAACAGATAATTTAGTTTTTTATATGACTTTGCAAAAGCATATATATGGATTTGACATTGTACGTCTGTCTGTCTGTCTGTCACACCCTACAATGACCCCTATTGAAAATCCCTTTATAAACATAAAAAAAACCTTTTTCAGCCCAAAGGACTCCTATCAACAAAAAAATTCCCTTTTTTAACAAATAACAAAAAAGTCTCCTACTTTCAAAAAAACTCCTTTCATCAAAAAAAATCCTTTTATTAACATCGAATGATCTAATAATATCGAATAATAACGAAATAGAGTGGCATCTGCCGAAAATATCTAATAATATCGAATCATAAAAAAATAGAGTGGCATCTGCCGCAAATATCTAATAATATATAAAATAACGAAATAGAGTGGCATCTGCCGATAATGTCTATAAATTCATGAAATAACGAAATAGAATTGCATCTGCCACAAATATCTAATAATATTGACAAATAACCAAATAGAATGATATCAGTCCTTAATATCTTAAAATATTAAAAAATTACAAAATGGAACGAGCAACATAAAACTAACTAAAATACAAACTGCAAAGTCATATATTACTACCGTATCGATCTTGTTTTAATTTCAAACTTCAAACTATACTAAAATTTATATTTTTAAAGTGGAATATCCATCAGTAATTTCAGGGCCATCAGTTGTGGCATAAAGATTGATAGTTGTATAGCCAATGAAATTAGCTTAGACTTTAATTTTGGGAATAGAAATTCGTAAAAATGTTTAATAGAAACAACATTACAAAAATTATATCCTGTTTTATTAATTAATGTTTTGAATCGTACTTCAATATACTAACTATTACTAATTTCTGTATGCGTTTTTTGTGTATTAGATTTTAATTTGTGTATAATGTATTTAATTAAAATAATTTAATAAATAAACAAAACAATTTAAAAAATAAACAATAAATTTTTAAAAAATTGTAGCGACCCAAAAGTCACTCGTCTTATTCTGCGCTGATTATTCATCACATTCACATATAGTTCATATTCCATTAACGATTTTCTTACACTTATTACTATTTCTTTATTATTTCTCACATACACAATAGTCCATACCTATACTTATTAATATTATGTTACTATTACTCGCATACATACATACATAGTTTATGCAACACTTATTACTATTCTATTATTATTACTCACATACACGCAAAATCTATATTACATTATTATACGTATTCACATATTAATCTATTCTTACTCACTTATCATATTATGCGAATAATAGCATATATAAAAGCCACGCTTGGCTAATACATTCACACTTGAATTAACTCTGTAATGATAAGCAACACATGTTGTTATAGTTTTGTATTAAACCTATTTTGTGCTAAATAAAGCCTAAATTTGGTATTAATTAAGTCCGTGTCTCAGTGTGATCAATTGGTTAAGCGTGCATCATGTTTGCATAATACGCTTTAGCCAATTACTTCGGCTTAGATATCGAATACTTATCGGTACTGATTCCAGTGACGCAACACTTGGCGCAGTCGGCAGGATATCTATTGCGTATACAAAGTTCACGTTCGTTCAAAATAAATATTTGGCATTATTTGCGCTAACATTTGGTTGCTCATCACCTGAGTTATTTGTTGCGTAACCTCACAAGAGTCGACTATCGAGATGTATCATTATCGGTCGAAGAATCGGAAAACAAATCGGAGGCAAGCGTTAACTCGCATCATAAATCTCAATCAAAAGTATTTGATTACTCACCACTCGACGAAGATATCAATAAATTTATTGAGCATCCATTCTTTGTGTCTTTACCCCAAGCACAGTATAGCAATAGCATTGAAGTAAAAACTAAAGAACAGTGCTGTGCGCACTCTTTTACTCTTTCATGCATTTACGACACTTGTCAATCTAATCCATTACTTGGATCAACTGGCATTTCTGATGCATCAAATTATGATGCACATCATAATACATATTCAAATGTACAACAGTCTCGGTTTACACAAGCGTTTATATCATTATATTATGAATTCATATTAAAAACATTTCCAGTATTTTGTGCTAACTACAAGTTAGATTCAGGCACATGTCAATCACGAATACTAAATGAACAAATTGTTACATCTGAATCATTGGAATATATCGATTCACATCATGTAATAATTCCGATAATAAAACAATCTCAGTTGAATAAAGTGATGCACACATCATATCATTCTAATTTCATATCAAAGGCATTTACAATAATTAGCGCTAAATATCAAAAAGCTTTAACGCATCAAAAATCAAGCACATGTTCTCAGTCATATAATGAAACAGTCACATATAAGTCACAGCAAACATTCAATGACTTAAAAAATTTAAAATTCAATATACTGATAGACTATAAACATTTATCGAAACAAATAGCTACTTCGACAAATAAATCAAATAAAATAAAATTGTTTGGAAAAACATTCAAAACAAACGAATCATCAATTATTCGGTGCTGAGAACTATCTTCAACACTAAAAGAAACCGATTCATACGAATCATATCATCTCTTTATTCTCAATACCAGTGTGTGCAGCGCAGTGTAAGGACTTAGCAATTGCGTTTTTGTTCGGTGACAGCTGTTGAAGGCATAATAATGTTGGCCATTGTAAACCAATCCCTTTCTGTAGTGCCAGATGGATTGCCATCATATATATCGATTGTGAACTTTGTCGTCATATTTTCGCAAAAAAACGATGAGATTTTTTTGAGGATCGTTTGATGCCTGATTAGCGATTGCTGACGATTGTGTATTTGTAGCGAAGAAATATGTTCGATTAGTGAATCAATGTCTTAAAAAACTTCAGTTTTGTTATTAGAAGAAAGAGATTAAAGGCACCCAAAAATTCTGCGTATTCCATCGCTGGCGCATTAAGCCTTCAAAATCGTGTATTGGTTAAGCGTGTATCACATATTCACTTAATACGCTTTAGCCAATTATATAGTCTTAAATATCGAATCTTTAGAGGCACTCCAGGGTCGCTTCACTTGGCACAGTCAGTTGAATAACAATAATTTTTAATACAACAAAAAGATTATATAAGTACTAACTATACAGAATTTATTGGATTAACTATGTATATCATTTCGCAATCTTTATTTTTGTTAAGGTATAATTTCTTTATAATAAAAATGGTATTTTTTGAATATTGTAATCTTTTCTGAAGATAGTAGTCTTTTTGTTGTTAATTTTCATTGTTGTTAATAGTTTTTTTAAATAATCATTGTTGAAAAAATATTTTTCAAAAATTCATTGTTTGAAAAATTTAGACAGATTTTTTGACCACCGATATCCTAACCATGTTTAATATTTACATATATTGTGTACAGGAAATGTGTATATACTATAATAATTTTAATTATTTCACATTATATACTTTAATTTAAAATAACATATATTTTCTTTCATTATTGCTTTAATAATTTTTCATTATAACATAAAATTTGTTTACTACATGATTTTCTTAAATTAAATTTGTCATGCTTTTGTCGACTTCCATGATTAATATTTTCAAATTTCGTATATTTATTATAGAAAATATTAATCGCTAAAACTAAAATTAATTGTAAAATAAACCTTAAATTTAATTAAGAATACGTTTATACGGCTCGATCTTTCATATTATTTTAGGCATATCAAATCAAGTTTTGTTCAATATAACAATTTTGATTTCAATTGTGCTTTACATTTGCATTTCGGATTTTTTAAAAATCAACTTACTTTCAAATTAGTTTTTTTTTATAATTTTAATTTCAATTGACTTACACTTTTACTTTTGCAAATAAAATACATTTCAATAGAATTTCTCTTTTACATGATGCGAAAGTGTAATTGAAAACTTAATTTTACTTTTTCTTTTTTATTTCGATTTTTTATAAAATTTTAATAAGTAAAAGTTAAATAAATTGTATTTTACTTTTGCTTTTACAAATTTAATTCAAATTGTATTTCGCTTTTGCTTTCAGACAATTTTTCATTTTAACTTATTTCCATTTTCCTTTTTGTTATATTTTTTAGTACGAGTGTATTTCACTTTCTTTTAAGCAAAATCAAAAGACAAAGTGTATTTCACTATAATGATCTAATATTTCAATCACTTATTCGGTAAATTTAAATTTAATTTTGGTTTGGATAGATAAAGTTTATTTGCCTTACAGTTGAAAATAGAGATAAAGTTAAAATACTTAATAATAACCGGATGATTGATTATTTATGCTAATGATTGCGGATAATACGCGATAAATCATTAAAAAATGAAATGAACACCAGCCGACAAGCAGTAAAATATTATTAATCCGATACGGATTTAATCTGCAAATAAAAAAAGTTCCGCAAAAAATGGCTAAAATCCGCGCCAAACTCTACTTCCAAGTATTTTTAATAATTTTTAAATGAATTAAATACTTGATATTTTGTTAAATTGTATTAGAGAGAAAAAAATAATATAAATTTAATAAAAAGTAAAAGAAAAAATAAAATATAAAGTAAAAGAAAAAGATAATTAAAATTCAAACTATTGTTGAAAGTAAAAGGAAAAAAAATATAATTAAAATTATTTTGCAAAGAACGAGTAAAAGAAAAGTAAAATTAAAAATTCAAAGTTAAACAACACTACTTAAAACTGTACAAAAATAGTTTAACAAGTTTAGCTATATAATATTCATATGTTGCATTTAAATTGTTGGTTATATAATGAATTGAAAATTATTTTAAACAAATATAAATATTACTTGCTTATCTTATTAGAAAATTTTTACTTCAATTATAATTTGAATTTCACTTTTATTTTTACTTTAAAAATGCTAAAGAATACTAGTGCTAATAACTATTAATTTTATTTTTAATTATTTTTCTGACTTTTCAGATATATTGACTTAGGATTTTCTTTCTGTCTGTCCGTTTGCTTGTTCATTTTTATATTCATTTAGGAATTAATCCTATATATTTATTAAGGGATTTAAAAATGTATTAATATCTATAAATATTCATTGTTGAAAATAGAATTTTTAAAAAATTGTTTTATATGAAAATAATTCGTTATTTGAAGTAACAGATTCCGATTTTCGAATTTGTATATTAAGTCTAAAAATAACAAAAATTAAACTAAAATTAAACTAAAATTTAATTGACAATGGTTTAATTATTGTTTAAAAAACTATTTTGAGTTAAAACCAATCACGCGCGTAATAATATTCGCATATATAATTATTTCGAGAGTTAGCTTGATAAAATTTTTGAATAATTTGTGTTTAAATATATTTATTCATGAAAAAATATTTAAAATTAATTTAATGAATTAAGTTATTGAAAAATTTGAAATAACTGTTGTGTTAAACTCTGTTTATAATATTGAAAAGAGAGCTCTCTTTAAACGTGTGGTTGTTGTTTATTCAATTAAATTTTAATTTTATTTTATCGAAATGTAAATGGAATTAAATATTCTATTAAAATTTTAATTCTAAAAAAAGGAATCAACACTAACTAAGATATATTGATCCAATATAAATAATTTCAAATTTTCACAATGCATTGAAATATTCATCTATGATATCATTTACTGTTTAAAAATTTAAGTCCGAATATATTAAGTGAAATTAATTCGAAATTGGAACGCAAATGATTTCAAAGATTGTTTCAAAATCAAAATAAATATTTTTTATAGTTGAAATATTTTTTAATAAAATTTTAATTCAAATTAAATGAACAAATAAATTTAATTATAAATTTTAAAAACTAATATTCTATATTTAGCTTTAAAGTGTAAAATTCAACAAATAAATGATTTATTTTAAATTATAATAAATTTAAAGTTAAATAATTGTTTAAAAATGTAATTTAATACATTAGTGCTTTAAATATAGTTTAGGCAATAGCACTAAATATAATGCTTGATAGGTGTTTGAAATCCATTTGTGTAAGATTAACATTGAATACTTATTTTAAGATATAATCCAAATGCATTGTTTATACTAAATTCAAGGGATTTTGTTCATAAAAGTATGTTAATTATTCGAGTAGTAAATTGTTAATTATAAAAGTGGTAATTATCTATAACTCATTTTTGATATATTAGATAAATAGAAAATAACTTTTTGCTTTTAGCTTATTATTTACAAACCTTAACTCTCATATAAAATAAACTATACAACGAAAGCAAAGATTAAAATTTTTGCACGACACAGTATTTCATTTGTGATCTAAAAGTTAAATATTATGTATCAAAATATATGGAGTTTAAAACCTCAATGAAAATTTATATACAAGGATCTAACGATGTGATTAAGAGCAAACACGAAATATTATCAAGATTTCAAGAGGATATATATGTCTGCCAAGTGAATAAAAACTTTATTATAATACAATTTATTTTATAATTTTAATCAAAATCTAAATGATTATTTTAGTAAAAATCAAAATCAAAATACAATTAAAATACAAAATATTAAAATGATACAACAACTATTAACATTATATGCAAATATGATTAAAGTAGTGTACACGTTAATAGTTTACATTAAAATTTTTGGAATCTTCACGATTGAGAATAAATTTTTTTTTTAAATTTAAAAATCGAAAATATTATCAAAGATTGATAAAAATTAGCCTAAATTTTTAAAAATAAAACAATAAAAATAAATATTATTTTAGCATATAAAATCAAAATAAAATGTTAAATATTAAAAATAGTTTAAATTTTTTATTTTAATTATTAGAAAAAGGAATCATTAATCAAAATCAACATCAATAAAAATCACGGCCAAACAAGAAGAACTGCCTAATTATCACTCGTTTGCATATTTAAGTATAACACAGAACCTTATACAATGAATTTTGCGGCTTTGACATGAAAATTCATACACATAAATAAAAAACATTGTTTACGTTTTCTAAACAAACCAAAAATGTTTTTCTATAACTGATGCATGCATATATGATATTATGCAAACTAGGAACTATACAGATTTACTGTCAAAAATGGCATATTTCAAAAAAATCATTACTATGCGTAAAAAAATAGCATATGTAGTGTATAAAAACTGGGATATATACGAAATTACTGTTAAATACAAGTATCAAACAAACTTAGATATATACGATTATATAATCTTGAGTATATAAAATTAATTCACGTGATTTAATACATGAACGCTTAATGGTAATGAAACTAATAAAGTTAACGCTTTAAAAATGATTAATTAAATCTTAATAGTAAAACGATAATATCAAAATTTTGAGTAAGTAGATTTGACACGATTTTAGCGTTTAAATAAAACAGTGCCCAAATTGTCTGAAATAGAATATCAGACACATGGTATATGGTATCGGCAAAGTGATGCCAATATTGTTTAAACAGTCCTTTTGATGTTATTTGTTAAATATTATAAAAATTTATAAAAATTAGATGGATAGTATTAATAACAGTATTAAATGTGAAGCGATTAACGATTAAAACGATAAGTATACGATACGATAGGGCGAAGTGAATCTGAATAAAAGCGGAAAACTCTATTATTAATACAAAAAATAAGCTTTTAAATTATGTTTATGTTTATTATTGCAATGAATATTGTATATAACGCTCAATAGTCTCAATATTAATTATGTTTAAATAATATTTGTTTAATTAATTTAATATTTAATGATTCTTTACTACAGGCTCAGTATTGTTCCATATGCATGCTTTTTAGAACATACTGTTTATTAGAAAATACAGTAAAACTCAGTTAATAAATTAAAGTAAAACAAAATAAATTATAGAAAAACAAAAAACTTAGAAAATAGTAGACCAAACCAAACCAAACCAAACCAAACCAAACAACCCAACCCTTTTCCAAACCTAACTAAACCTCAATTTATTTATTTACGTTAACATAATCTTAACAACTGATTTATAGAATTTTGATTAAAGTTAAATTTAATCTTATTGTTATTTGCGTGAGAGATAATGGAAATATACAATGTTAATTGTTATGATATTTAACTCTATGTTGTAATCTCAGTTTCTATAAGTTAAATCGCATGAAATTACAACAATACTGAGCCTTAAATACAGACAAGCCTAATATTATTTACAGCTTAAAGTTTATTTTTTAAATTCATTAATATAAACTGTAAATTTTTTTATAATTCAAATATGAAACTCATATAGAAAATCTATTTAAAATATATCTGGATTACTAAAAAAATTCTATTATTATTATTTTATTTAAATTTTTTGCATAATTATTTTTATTTTATTGAAAAATGTTCAAAATTAAAAGTTTTTTTAAAAAAATTAAATATTATTATTATTATTATTAAAATTGAAATAACCATTTTTAAATTAACTACATTAAATTAAATTCTATAATATTATATAAAAGTTAAGTATATATAAAAACATTTATAATATTCCATTATAAAAAAATATCAATATGTAATTAAGTGCAATATAAATTGTAACATTTAAATCAAAATAACTTCCATTGCAAAGTAGATAAAAATTTGAAAGAATGCATAATCTGTAAATATTTTTAGTAATATAGATTTAATAAAATTATTGAATCTGTTTTAATATAAATTAGCAAGTATAGAGGCTATTACTTTTTACTTAAAATTATTAGTTGGTTCAAAAAATTTCATAAAGATTAAAATCACATATAATAAATAATAATCAATAAAACAAATGTTTTAAAAAACATAAAACATAAAATATTTAGATAAAATAAAAATTTTAAATTCTATTTTAATTTAAATAAAAAGTTTATCAAAGTACTTATACATTGAAAACACTAAACTAAAGGAGTTATTGGATTTAACATTACTGTCTATATGTCTGTGTGTGAACCTTTATTTATTTATATTTATTAATGGAATTTTTCTTTTTATTAATAAAAGGATAGGATTCTATTTTATTAAGAACATATAGTCTTAAAATGTGTTAAAAATGACACAAAAATGGTAAATAAATGAAATAAAATGATATATATTTAAAAGAATAAACAATATTAGCTTAAAATAGTCTAAAAATTACAAATAATAAACTAAAAATGGACTTAAAATTTTTTTATAATAATCGAAATTGGAATTAAAGTCTATTAAATAATTATAAAAATAAGATAAAAATGTATCAAATATTAATATTCGATTTTTTAAAATTTAAAACATCACTATAATCATAATTAATTTTACTTATAAGAATATAATATTTATTTTTAGCTTGAAATAAATCTTAAAATTAATAAGTTATATTATGAATTGGAGGTTTAAAAGATGTGATTTTCTGTCCAAAATTTTATTTTCTAGAAACACTTTTGACAAACTTTATTTTAATTTTATTCTAAAATTTAATATAATACTATAAATTATGTCTTTATGTAAAAATGAAAATTCGCGCGTACCAATTATAATCAATGAAAATATTGATGTTAAGAATTTAATTTAATTTTATAATATATTTACAGTTAATTAAATTAATAATATGCTACAAATAGCTTTAAGTTGGATTAAATATTGAAAATTAGTTTGTCAATAATTTATTTCAATTATATTTAACTTTTGCTTTATTTTTATTTCTAATTTCATTTGTATTTCTCTTTCACTTTATTCGAAAATAAAATTGTAAATCTGATTTTACTTATGCATTTTTTTTTCGATTTTCAATAAAATATTAATAGGAAAAGCAAAAAGTAAATGTCAATTAATATGTATTTTGCTTTTTCTTTTTGAATATTTTATATTTCAATTGAATATTACTTATTATTAAAAATATATTATTTAATAAGATCGATAATGTCATAATATTTTACTTTTCATTTTGAATTCTTTGTTAGTTTATACTCGTTCAATTTACTTTGTTAATTTTAGATATTATAGAATAATAATGGTGGAAGACAACAATTTGAGATAATTGAATAAATATTGAATTGAAGTTTTCGGTGAGTTTTAAATCGTTATAATTGCTACAATCTTATCCAAAATAGCGATGCCTTGAAAATATTCTTTTTTATCCGATATTTCAGTTACATAAAGTTATTTTGCATTTCATGAATATAAAGATAAACCATTTGCGTGTTTTATAGATTATGATTTTATACGTATATTGAATTTAGGAAAGTGAAGTGCATTATTGAAATTTAAGTGAACCAATCTCACTGCACTATAACTGTATGTTCTAGAAGTATCTAGAATTTAGTTACTCATAGCCTTACGTTAACAATTGTTTATTATTTAGTACTTACTGTTACCTTATGTTCATTAATGTATTACCCGTTTGCTTATAAACAATTTTGTATATCTAACGCATTAGTATCAATAAATAATTTTCAATGTTTGAATGCTATTGTTTGCTAAACTGTTTACTATTGAATATGCTTAGCATTATTTTCACTATAGTTAACATTCTGATGTAGTCATCTGTGGTATCAAGTTGTTCATCGAGTCATTTTTCCTCAGCTGTCATCTTCGTTACTTATCTACAGTGACGAGAACAACTTTCTCATACATTACAATTTTGGCGCAGTCGGTAAGATATTGGAATGGCGTCTTCAGCAACAATTGTCAACAGAGATGTCTACATTATTTGGCTCGATTTCCGCATTAGTTCCAAAGGCATCCATGTTCACGAAATATTTGACACCTCTTCAAGCCTTCTTCTCTGCCTTTGCAATCAGGGATGAAAAAATTGTCAAAGTAATCATATCAATTATAGTCGAACAGAGGTTCGTTCTGTTCGTCAAATTGTCAACGCCTGATGAATAAATGACGAAAACATTCATCGATTTATTTCAGATTCTACGCAATCATTACAAACCTCAGTCTCTTCAAGTCGCCGAACGTCACACTTTCCTGGCTCGAAGACAGATAGACGGAATGGTTTTATCGGATTTCTTTGCAAACTTGAAGCGATTATCGATTCATTGCAAATATGGCGCAGTTAAACCACGATAACTTCGGGACCAATTCGTTACTGGCATCCAAATCGATTCGACTAAGCGACGTTTTCTAACCGAAAAGGATCTAACTTTTGACAAGACCGTACATCTGGCAGCCTCAAATCGATGTCGCCGACAAAGAACTCGTCAATTTACAAAGTCCTTCGTCTTGATTTATTCAGAAGGTAGATAAAGCCGTTATAAATACGATGCAACGCAAAGTTTATCAGAAGCCCGCGTCAACTAAGAAAGCTTACTCGTCTTCAAATCCTTCGAATTAATGTTATCGCTGCGGATCATAAGACCATAGATTTCCATAGTGCGAACACGCCACACCTGTATGCAACAATTGTGGCAAAACAGGTCATTTGGAATTGGTATGCTGAATGCTAAGCGCTTTATACGAAAAAGTTTGATTCCGGTAAATCATCATACTGTTATTTTATTACCAATGAATTTTAATGTTATAGATATAATTCTCATATATAATTCAGTATTAACGAAGAAACGTGATTTTTAATTTTTAATAATGAATGCGTAAAATTTAAAAAGTTATAATATTTGGCGATTTCAATATTGACCTTATGAATATTCATAACAAAGGATTTCTCTCTCAAATGATAAAACTTAGATTCAATTTGATAAACACTGGAATAACAACTAATGGCAATACACTTATCAATTTCTGTAGTGTCTGTGAACTGCAGTCACATCATTATAAACTGTAAACGCTTCATGCTTTGACTGCACTTCTAGATTTATCTAGAAGTACAGTGACTCTCAATTACTTTCAATAATTAGTCAGCATAAGCGTACATATAATAATCTATTACTGTATAACTTATTAGTCATTACAATGCTTTACATTGTATTAACGTATTACACGTGTCACTCCAGTGTTAACTTTCAATGCGCTTACATTAAAGCATTGTTTACTTTACACGTTCTGTATTTCAATGCTTACTATTATATTTAATTAAAGTGTTTTGTATATCTGATTGAGTGTTTATTCCTAATGCGCATTTACAGCCTATGTTTAGCATAGGATTCACTATCGTGAACAGTGGTAATGTCGTGGTCTCGTGGTTCTTCGTATTCTTCTTCATCAGTGGTCAACTCCTTCGCTGCATACTTCGGTCGTAACCTACATGTCCGACAACTACTAGTCATTACATTACAAATTTTTTGGCGCAGTACGTTAAACGAGGTCAGCGTTTCTTTCGACATTGATGTCAACTTCGGTGAACACTTCAGCTTCGGATTCAGATTCTTCTTCTTCTTCTTCTTCTGCTTCTTCTGCTTCTTCATGGCAGCAATGCATGGATCAATCGACGCTTTCGATCCAAAAGTCTGTCGATTTTCGATTTACGTTAAGCGTCTGGAGTCATACTTTATGGCCAATGAAATCGAAGACGCAAAGCTGGTCCACATCTTCATGTCATGGATGGGCGATGCGATTTTCGACCTATTGGTCAATCTCTGTATACCTGCAGATCCAAGAAAGAAGTCGTTCTAGGAACTGGTCGACATTCTTAAGGACCATTTCGAGCCGCCATCGTTGGAAGTTGCGGAACGCCAAC
>JAQGAW010002360.1:0-15470 GCA_034698025.1 Phthiracarus crinitus | reverse complement strand
ACACAATATCCTTGTGAACAAACAGCGCGCATATAACTTTATTTCCAACAATACTGCCGGGATAATACATAACACCCCAAACATTAATTGAATCTTTAAAAGTTTTTGCGAAAAGCATTAAAATCAAAAACGGTTGTGATTTGATTGGAATGATATGTGAGTTATAATGGATTGCAATTAATATAGATATTAACTTTAAGTCTAATTGAAGTCTAACGTATAGCTAGTTATTTCTATGAATGCGCAAACATTTCATTTGCATTATTAGTTTGAACTTTACATTAATTGTTGTCAATAATGATTTTATTGCAATAAAACGTGAACTGAATTACATTTACATTTTCTAATATAAACAACACAACAATATCTAAACTTTGATTTTAAATTTTATTATTTAATTTAAAACAGTAAAATAAAACCAACAGATATTATAATTATTTTGTGATAACTTTCAATAGAAAACATTAACCAAAAGAGATGTCAAACACGCATACAGTAAAAGATGATCCGAAGAAAAAAATGAAGAAAAAAGAGACGCATGAGGTTTGGTCTTACGAAGCAGATGAACCACACGAACACGAACCGTGGCTTTTCCCGCAAGTGATTGGCGGATACAGAGCTGATCGCATTTCTGGAATACAATCGATTGCAAAAATATCAACCACTGTTGTCGACGACCATCGAACAGAATCCGAAGCACCAGTAAAACCAACAGCAGAACCAATACCAACACCACAACCAATACAGAGTGAACCACAAACGCAAACCACTTCATCGCCAACTGAAGAGCCAGACTTTGTTGAAACAGTAACAGAAAATATTGATGAGACAGTAACAGATGAGACCAAACAATCGTCTGAAACTGAATCGTCGCCATTAGTTGAGAAACAACCAGAACCAACAGCACCAGAAGAAAATTTTACTGAACCTCAACAAACAGATCCAGAGTCTTCTCCACTCGACAGCACTGAGCGAGCAGTCGAAGACGACGGCATTAATTCAGACAGTCCTCACGAAAGTGTAAGCGAAAGTATTAGTGAAACTGTTAGTGAAACCGAATCTGAAAGTAAAGCAAAACCTCGTGGCGATCACAGCAGTTTAGATGCAAACAAAACGATTGATGGAAAGCCTAGTGACAAATACCATATTTCTCCGGTTTATCAAAAACCCGTTGAAGACAGTGATACTATTGTTGGAAAGGAATCTAATATTATAAAAATGGATAAAAATACTAAATTAGATTTCGTGATTTATTACGAACGAAAACCTGTTTTGAAACCGGTGGCCATTATGTACGGACGAGTTTCGGGACAAGTATTTCTTCACGAATCTGTCAAATTCGAATATGGAGAATTTTATGGACAAATATTTCTTCGATTTAACAATAAGAACAACGAAACGATGAAAGACGCAGAGTTCGTTAAAAGTTCCAGCGATTCGATCAAAATTAGTCCAATCGGTAACGCGTCTGCTATGATATACGGAGAAAAGTTTGGCGGTTATATTATTGATAGCGATACTACTGTAACAATAGTTGGAGGTTTAACCATCAGAAGCGGCGAAAAATTTGATAATATTACGGTAATTTCTGGCGGTAAACATATCGTTGAGCCGATCAGCGGAATGACTAAGTTTGTTATCCACGAAAATACTACCGTTTTATTAGACTGTGGCGGCGGTTACAAAATAGATGGCAGCGCACCGAAGTTGGATAAACAAACGCAAATTGATTTGCCCGAACCATCACCGAAGCCCGTCAGCGAAGACATCAAATCTTCAACTCGTATTGGACTTGATTTCATAATTAATTACATAAGAAAAAATCCCGACGTTTCGAAAGCGGTGGCATATCTTATCGGAGGCATTGAAATTCCTAGCGTTGAAAATCCTTTTAAGAACGATTATCCGCATTTGCGTGGATATCTCGAAATGAACGAATTTCCTAACGATAATATGGATAAAGTGAGAGATTCGATAAATATTCAAAACTCCGATAATATGGTGAAAATCGTTCCAAATAATGAAGCAAAAGCATGTATTTTTGGTGAAACACTTCCAGGTTTTCAAATCGGAAACAATTCGATTATATTGATATCCGGGACATTAAACTTAGTTAGAGATCACAAGATCACGAAATCGCTTCCTGGAAGATATCTCGTTGAACCAATCAATGGTGAGGTGAGATTCATTATACACGAGAATTCGGTCGATTTGATGGATGAGACTGGAGAATATCATATCAATAATGAGTTATCGGACGAACAAGACATCGAAGAAACAAACGTAACCGATGTAACAGATATCAAGAATCATACGGAAGAAACAGATATAACTGAGAGACCAGAAGAACGCAAAGCAATATCGGACTTGACGTCACCAAAACCACGTGTCGATCAAATCTCTAGAGCCGACAAAGCAACGCAAACAGAATATTTAGCTGGGAATGCATCGAAGGGAACAGAAAATATTAGTGACACTATTAGAGAATCAGAATCTGAAAGTTCAGTTAAACCTCGTGGCGATCAGATTTCTAGAACAGAAAGAGGAACGCAAACTGAAAGATTCCCTGGTTTTATCGAAACCAATGTATTATCTTATCTGATATATTATCACAGATCAGACAAACCCGACAAACCAGTGGCTGTTTTATTGGGTCTAATTATGGGTCAAACGAACACTGGATGTGATGAAGCAAAGCATTTGAATATTCAGAAAACTGACGGCAAACTCATGATGGCTTTGATGGACAATAATGATATTCAAGTGATGAAAGATGCGGCAAATGTTAGGCACTCTAATAATATCATTAAAATATGTCCAATAGATAAGGCAAAAGCTTGCGTTTATGGACAAAATTACGCTGGATTTATATTCGGAAGCGATTCTCTGCTCATATTCAGTGGAGTTTTATTGATTGCACAAAATAATGAATTGCGTAAACTAAGTCCTGGGAGACATCTGATTGAACCAACTTCTGGCACAACAAAGTTTATCATTTGTGAGAATAATGTGTGTATTTTGGTTCACAGCGATGGCGGATATAAAATAGATGATATCCCGTATTTGGATTCTAAGCATTCAATTGATGATAAACCTCGTGACAAATATCATATATCACCAGTTGATCGAAAAACCATTGCAGAAGACGATGGCATTAATTCAGACAGTCCTCACGAAAGTGTGAGCGAAAGTATTAGTGAGACTATTAGTGAAACCGAATCTGAAAGTAAAGCAAAACCTCGTGGCGATCAGATTTCTAGAACAGATAGAGGAACGCAAACAGAAATATTTCCATCATTTGCAGAAAGCAAGTTATTGTCATATGTGTTATATTGTCACAAACCAGACAAACACAATAAACCAGTGGCTGTTTTATTGGGTGTATTTATTGGTCAAACGAATTCTGGATGCGATGAAGCAAAGCATTTGAATATAACGAACACTGATGGCAAGCTTATGATGGCTTTGATGGACAATAATGATATTCCTGTTATGAGAGATGCAGCAAATGTTCGGCACAGCAAAGATATCATCAAAATATGTCCAAAAGATAAGGCAAAAGTTTGCATTTATGGACAAACAGGCTCTGGATTTATATTCGGAAGCGATTCTCTGCTCATATTTAGTGGTGTTTTATTGATTGCACAAAATAATGAATTGCAAAAACTAAGTCCAGGAACACATTTGATTGAACCATATTCTGGTACAACAAAGTTTATTATTTGTGAGAATAATAAGTGTATTTTAATTCACAACGAAAGTGGATATAAAATCGACGACGAATCGAATTTTGATTCTAAACAAACCAGTGATAAGTTTCGTGACAAATATCATATAAGCCCAGTTTATCCGAAACCCTCAGTGAAAGACGATTACAATTCTGGTACAGACAGAGCAACACAGACAGGGATAATGCCGTCATTAGTTGAAACCAAATTATGTAAATATGTGTTATATTACCACAAACATGGAATGGAAGATAAGCCAATTGGTGTTTTATTTGGAAAGGTTTTGAGTCAAACTAAAACTGGATTCGACTCTAAACACCTGAATATACCGCATAACGAAGGAAAGCTTGCGTTGGCTTTGTTAGACAATTGCGATATACAACTAATGAGAGACGCGGCTATTATTCAACATTCCAAAGATATGGTGAAGATTTGTCCATTCGGTGACGCAAAGGCTTGTATTTATGGACAAACTGGATGTGGATTTGTGTTCAGTAGTGATTCGATTGCAATTATTAGCGGTATTTTATTGATTGCGGAAAATGATTCGACGAAAAAACTAAGACCAGGAAGACATCTCGTGGAACCAAAATCCGGTTTAACCAAATTTGTCGTTTGTGCCGATGGTTTGTCTATTTTAGCGCATACTGATGGTGGATATCTTATCGATGATATCAGATAAATAGATGAAAAATCAATTAAGTTATAGCAAAATGTATGTGGAATTATGTATTGGAAAATATATTACATAGAATTTATTTCAATTATAAATAAATCATATTTTAATTAACAAAATAAAATATTTATTATTTATTTATTTTATATAAAATACACATTCAAAAACTCGTCTTACAGTTCAATCTCACTCTTATCTCCAGTGAGAGGAGAAAAAAACGATTTCACGTACTCTTCACTAACATCTGATAAGTTCGATGGATTCCAAACTGGTTTATTGGTTTTAGTAATCAAAACTAAATTCATAAATAATTAAAAAAAAATAGTAAATAATTTTTTTAAAATCTTCTATAAATACTATATACCAGAACCAACTCCACTGAAAAAGTCATCGGTTTCCATAAACCTTTGCGAAACACGAAACTCTGTTCTTAAACATTCCGCTAAAGACTGATCGTTTCGTTTTAATAATTCAAAAGCAACTTTTAAACTCGTGGGAGACATTCGCTGCAGTGTTTCGATCTGTTTTATAGCCCATTCTGAGCCATCTTTTTCTAAATTATTGATTATCTGTTCAACACTGTTCGCATTACCGAATGTTGAGTTAATTTTGTCTATAAAAGCACTTAAACTGAAATCTTTTTTATACTCGGCTTCATATTGTTGTTGATAGTTATTCAATAATTGTTCGATACTATCACTGTTTGGACTATCAATATTTAAAAGTTTTTCCTCTAAATCGCGTATAATAAGTGATGGTATAAAATGCGTTCCGATTCCAGCTTTGAATAAATCATAACCAGTGAGTCTGTGTCCGGTTAAAGCCAGAAATAATCCCAATTTTCCCGACAGTTTGGGCAGAAAGTAACTGCCGCCGACGTCCGGGAAAAATCCGATCGCCATTTCTGGCATTGCAAACACAGCTCTTTCTGTAACGACTCTGAAACGTCCGTGTATTGACAGTCCGACGCCCTTTTGATCGAACGAAACAATAACGCAATAACGGTATAACAAACAAAACAGTTCTATAAATGAATGGAAGTGTTAGACATACCCCTCCCATACAAATTCCATTAATAAGAGCCACATATGGAACAGATAGCGAACCGATTCGATTATTGAGCCGATATTCTTCGCGGAAGAACTCGTAACCAAGTTTTGAACGCTTACCTGACTCAGCGATCGCTATTCAAACATAAACATTGACATAAACATAATCGATTGAAATGAAAACGCTATACCTTTGACATCACCGCCAGAACAAAACGCTTTATCGCCCGAACCCTTAATAATAACCATTTTCACGGTTGAGTCGCTGTTCCACGCGTTTAACTGTGGATATATTTTGCGAATCATCGATAGATTGAGCGCATTCAGAGCTTTTGGACGATTAATAGTGATAATGGCTTTGTTTGCCGTGCGATCGAGAATAACATCCTCGGAATGATTTGCGGTTACAGTTGCGCTCATATTGTGATCGTATTTAACGATATGTTTCGAACCATTAATGCAAAACACTCGACGAGTTGGACACAAGTAACGCCAAAGCATTGATTAAATTAAATTCGAGTGTTTGTAAAATAATATTCAAGGTTAACCACTGCCACACTGTTTTGGCATTTAATTTTCCTTAACAATTATCACACAAAACCATAACACTATAACATTATACTGTTGTTATGCGTTGTTATTTCGTCAGTTTAAACAACTTTTTTCTACAAATATTACGTTTTTTTGACGTCTTTACAAGCTTTTGTAAGATTTATGATTTAGATTTTTGATTTTTTTAGGTTTATAGGTTTCACAACAATTCACTTTTTTTGTCGTTAGCATCATATTCTTACGAAACGAAAACTTTTGGGTTTATTTTAAAATTGTTTAGAACTTCTAAAAAATTCTAAAATAAACCCAAAAGTTAGCAAAATGGTTCGGTTTGGTTTAAGAATTCGGTTCGGATTAAATAATCTTTTTAAGTTAACCCGAATCCGAACCGATAACCAGTATTCCGTTTAATATGTTTCAAAATAAATTTCTAAGTATCGAATATTAAGTATAAAAATAAAATATTTTAAAAACTTATGCTCAAATATAAAATCAGGATTTTCGTACTCATATAGGATTTAAAGCTTAATTTCACTATCTTTCAAAGTAAAAGGATTTTCGTGAATTCGTTCGCTCTAATTATAACCAATCTTTGAATGATTTTAAATGGCGACATCGCATACTTACCCTTCAGTTATGAAGCGATAAGCTTAACAGCGCAACCGATAAGAATTCAAAACCTTGTTATTATTTTAAGCCCATCTATAAGCAACTTATCCAACATCATTATAAATAGATTAAGATTAAGCACATTATTAAATCTATCGAATGTATTATAAATAATAAGCAAGAACCGGATTTTTATGACGTGTTAGTGTGTAAATTATGGCATTATGGCATGATTTTTGTCAAATTATGGCATCAATTATGACATTTTTTAAAATTAAATTATGGCATTTTTATCAAAATTTATACAATTAAGGCATTTTACTTTAAATTTTAATAAAAATCAGTAAAATATTATTCAAATTAAAAAAATTTCTAAGAATTGTCAAATTTTGATATTAACTTAATAAATACATTCCAGCAAAGTTTTCCTAATACTATGTTTAGGCCGACATTAATTCTATGTATATTTACAATTTCTTAAAAATTGCATTTATCTATAAAATATAAGAAAATTATAATATATTCACAAATGATTTGTTAAATTATGGTATATTTTATGTCAACTTATGGCATATTACTCTAATTATGGCAAATTATGACATTTTATGGCATTCCATAATAATCCAGTTCCTGATAATAAGACAGTTACTGTAAGTCTTCACAAAATATCCGTTATTTTTTGGACTCGAATTTAGTTATCAAATATTATATAGTTTACAACTATTTTTATATTGTTTTTATTTGTAATAAATTTATCCCTAAAGGATATAAATACAATAGAATTGAATAATTGTATACATTTAAGTGTTACACGCAATATGCCCTTTAGTATGACGTTATAACCACCAGGAAAAATCATTAAATACATGAGCAAATGATGTAATAAAAGTGCACTTTATTTTTACATTTTAGATGTCACTTTAAATTAGTTAAATCAAAATCATTCGTTTTAATATCATTTCAATAAAGTAATTAATAAAAGTCGAGAAATCATTAATCGGTACATTGTATACAATGTCGCTACAAAAGTATAAGAAGAAAATATTGTGTTTTACATTTACTTTTCATGACATGTGTCCCAAAGTTTAGCCGTTAATGTACAACAAATTAACCCCATATAATTAAATTTTAAGATATACTGGGGTAAAAACTACATAAAATAACTAAAGTTATAACTAATATTCAGGCTAGAATTGAATTATTTTTTATTACTACGTAAGCTCATATATGATTAAATAGCACATTATATAAATAGCACAATACTTTTTACGATTATTGCTAAAATTAGGCAAAAACTATAAATTTTGTATTTATTTTTCTTGATTCAATAAAAAATATCAAAAATATTTACTTAAATTATAAAAACTTTAAATTTTAAACATCAAAATTGTAAATTAAAAAAGATTTAATTTTTTTAAAAATTTTAGCTGACTTTACAGAAAATAAATGGGTTACTTAATTTTAAAAATTACAATATGAAATACAAATAAAGAATTGAAAAAAAATTTTTTTAATTTATCTATTTGGAGTGGAATATTTCTTTAAATTTTAAGTGGTATATTCGCTATTTTATTCTACAATAATGACCAAAAAACGAATAAAAATGTAGCATATTTTACTATTTCAAGTGTCATAATCCGTTTTGGATAATATATCATACTATAGTTAAAGCCCGACTTCGTCGGGCGGAAATGATTTTAAATTTTAATAAAAAAAACCATTTCATCAGTTCTAATCTCCTTAAACTCATCCTGTCTAACCATGACCTTAACCCTATCTATGTAGACACCACTTCAACCGACCCGGACCCAACCCGACCAACACGAAACCAACCCCTAACCACACGGACCCAACCCTTAACCACTCGAACCCCAACCTTAACCTCCCGGAACCCACCCCTGACCACCCGTGCCCCACACAAAAATATTCCCATCCCACCACGACCAACACAAACCAACCCCAACCCACCACGACCGACCACAAACCACCCCAAATAACTCCAACCCACCCCGACCAACCACAACCCACCCTACCCCACCCTATCTCACACTATCCCACCCCACTCTATTTCATCGACCCCAACCCACCATATCCCACACCATCCCAACATATCCCAACCCACCTTACACCACCCAACCCTATCCCACTCCGACCCGTTCGACCATCCAGACCCAACCGACCAACCCTGACCCTACTCTTAACCATTATAAAATTATTCCCCACCTCAACCCCCTAAGAGGGGCCCACCCCTCTTTCCCCCTCCATTTGAACCCTACTCATTGAGATGGACCTTATGATATAGCTGTCGAGGGAGTGGGGCTCCCAGGGGAGGAGCCTATAAAGGGAAAGTCAAACAGACAAATTTTGAGACATCATAATATATATTACACTTTTCTCTGTCAACACGGTGTACACGTGTTCGTGTTCACGAAAAGCATAAATACTGTATAAGCTATAGCAGTATAAGTATTCTCTATGTAAGCTCATAGTATGTGTTACTGTATGTGTTCACAATGTACACAAAATTACCCCTTTTATGACTTAGTGTAGTGAGACTGTTCAACAATGTTCTGGAACGTTATCGAGCACCCTTTTATGACTCGAGCGTTATAAGTTTGTGGTCTTAAAAGTGATCTGTGACATGGAAAAAATCGGTATATAGAGTTATCCGGGGTTAAAGGGGTTTGGCCAGTTGGTGTTATTTCAATGTATATTCGAAAATATTTAAGATACGTAAAAAATTGTAAATTTAAATTTTTTTAGCCGTTGCAATTGCAACGGGCGATCACTTGTATATTAAGATAGTGAAGCGACCAGAAATGGCGCTAACACTGGTAATACTGGTAACGAAGAGGCTAGAGCTGACGCTCAGGAAGATCGTCCACCGCCTGGGGGTAATTTTAGCGAATAGACTCAACATATGGCGATTTTAGAACTCATATCATATTTCGGTATTTTATTGCTCAACGATCTATTTTATTATTTTACGATTAACGTACAAAACGATGCCATTGAGGGGATTATTTAAATTCAAAGATAAGGAACCTTTGATGGAAAAGCATTTTGATGCCAAAAATGCTTAATACAGAAAAAATTGACTATAATATTGAATTAAAATAGAATATGACACAAAGTGAGCTCATTATGTATGCGAATACTCTTTCTTGTTTTGTTTAAATTCAATGGGATGACCATAAATAAACAAATATAAATTTTCCATCTATTAATCTGCATACTCCTGACGAGTGAGTACTTAAAAACTCTCTGAGAGTTTCTGAAATTCTAATATCTAAAAAAATGTTATTATACATAATACTGTAGATTATAAAATCTGCTGGATTTTAAACATCTTTTTATTGTATTTAATGTTTTCTATTACACAAAACCTGAAATTTAATTTCTTACTTTTTTCTGTTGAGACACAACGTATATATATCACTATTGTGATTAAGTTTCGGTTGATTAAGTTATCACTAGTGTTCACACAACCACAAAAATCTTAATAATTGGAAATTTAATCTTTTTATTACGGATTGACTGACCGTAGATAAAAAATAATTCAGAGCTAAAGCAAAAATATTACACCTTTTTCTTATATTTAAAGTAAAGAACTAAACAAACAACTGTTTGAGTATTCTTCAGTAATTGATGAGATAATAAATCTATGCCATAAAAAATGCAATTTTCGACATCAAATAATTACGATAACAGCACACTCTAAGAATAATCTTTTTATTAAATGTCAGAAATACATGGGTTTACAGCTAATGATGCAAATTTCTTGATATATTTGAATCAATGCGTAACAATTTATTCATTTAAACTCGTATAATAATTAAGTAAAACGTACAAAATATTTACTTATATATTTATTTTAAAATTTAAGATTCAATTTTTAAAGTTGATAACAATAAGCGATAATAATTTTGCAATTCATACAAAAACTTTGTTAAAAAAATCTGAAAAGCATAAAACCACACCCATTGCAAAACTCAACGTATTTAAAAGATAATTTTATATTTTTTGACGCATTGTTTAAGATTTAGTAAGACTAGTTGCTTTTTAATTTTATTTTAGATATATTATTTAAATAATTAGTAAATACAACATAGAAGAAAATCATATATAATTAGTGAATTGACGTATTATTATTGTTTGAAAGTCACAATTTTTTAACAGCAGAAAGTTTAAACTTAATTGATAAAAATATGCTGAATGCTTGAAAATACATATTATTTTAAGTATTATCAAATTCCGGAATTTTATAAAACATTTGGTTATAATTGTTTATTAAATTTTGAAAAGTAAATGAGCGCCAAACATACTTTTTAAGATTTAAAGTTTAAAAAATTATAAATAAAATTACTAGAAATTGTACATATATTTAAATTATATGATTTCTAAAAGGATATTATTTTTGAATCTGATTATCAGCATTGATTTAATGAAATTCCAATTACGGCAGTATTAGTAATTAATTACTAATTACTAGCATCCTTTATAAATCAGTTTTATCCGATTAATTTATAACATACTTTTAAAATCACAGTGACTTATAGTGTATTAAAATTTTGTTCCTATAAAGTCTGCTACAAAACCCAGTTCTAATCTTTACTTAAGAGATTAATTGCCCAAATAATTTTTATTATTCTAAAAACTCAATACTCACTTATTATGTAATTCGTTAGTTACTAAACTGATATGATTGTGCACAATATAATACGAACATTGTTTGTGGTTATATGTAAATATCTTAAAACATTATAAATATATTTTAAATTAGAGTTTTACCGATAAAATTACTTACATATTAACTATTACTCTAATTATTCGATTCATTTACTTATAAGTTTTATTTATAATCGGTCCGAAATTCAAAATTATTTAGAGTAAACCCCTAGAAATGGACAAATAAAGATTATTGTGGTCCCAAAACGAACTTTGACTATCTTTTATCTTCTCGAGTATTTTTTCGTTTTTATTTAAATTATGGGAAATTATTTATACTATTTTACTGCATTCTATTAAGTATAGAAATTCGAACATCTGTTGAAAGATAAGAAATTTTGATTTCAATAGACTTGTCTTTACTTGTACAGTATTATACTGTGTTTTCCATTCATTCGAAGATCCGATAAATGAATAGGATGTTAACATAATGTACACTTATTTAACTGGCTATAAACGCCAGATTAATCAAATTCTTACCTTTTGTTGAAATTTAATTTTGATAATCTAACGTTTTTTTGAAAATCTATTCAATAAAACTTAAAATAACAAATTTTTCGTAAACAGTTTTGGACAAAATTAAATTGATTAATATATATGGAAGAAGAGGAAACGCAAAATGAAGAGAAATCTGAATATAGGGGTTCAGCGCTGTGTCATCCAAGTCACAGCTGTCATCGTTACTTCTTTCTTATATTTATGTGTTTCCTCGGAAGCGGTAATTAAGTTTTTTTTGTAAAAGTATTGCTATTAAAAATGTTTTGCTTAAATCTATAGGTAATTACTTCTGCTATGACGCTCCCGGAGCTCTTGAGTTACAAATAATATCTGAAGTCAGTTCCGTAGAAAATACCAGTAAATTTGCCGGTTTGTACTCAATATACTACTTTTCGAACGTAGTTCTTAGCCTTTGTGGCGGTTATATAATAAGTAAATACATTGGTATCAATTGGGGAGCAATAATATTCTGCTGTTTCACGTGTTTGGGTCAAGTTATTCTCGGTTTCGGCGCTTTTACTGATCGATACTGGCTTATGCTCGTTGGAAGACTAATCTATGCCATCGGAGGGGAGAATCTTGTGGTCACAACAAACATGAGAGCCGTTAAGTGGTTCAATGGTAGAGAATTGACGCTTGTATTTGGCTTACAAGCGAGTGTTAATCACGCCGCGAGTACTCTCGTGTTTATAGTTATGGAACCGCTTTATAACACCATTCGTCCGATGGTTAGCAGCGGTTATAAATGTCTTGGCATTGTTTTTATCATTGCATCGGCGGTCGCAGCTATTGATCTATTGTTAGCGATTATATTAGCTATTCGTGACTATAGAGCGGAGCGTATATTAAAGCTTGAATCCGATTCCTGTGTCCATCAAATTAAATTCAAAGATGTTCTTCATTTTAAGCCCGATTACTGGTCGCTTTGCTTTATAATGATTTTCTATTATATCGCTATATTTCCATTCGTTTCATTAGGAGTGTAAGTATTAATGTAATCAAATCATGTTTCATTAAATTAAGTTTATTTAATTTAATACTAATTACTGTAAAGACCGTTCTATAAGCGAAAATATGGATTTAATGATAACGAAGCGAATATAATCGATGGTATCATTTATTCGATGGCAATAGTGATTTCTCCATTTATCGGCGGACTTATCGGTCAAATGGGAAGAAACACGAGTTTTATATTAGTGGCAGTTCTACTTTCGTGGACATCTCACTCGTTGATGGCATTCACTACATTTAATCCGTGGTTCGTTATTACGCTTATGAGCATTGGATACTCTATAATCGTGTGCACAATTTGGGCGATGATCTCGAATGTAGTGCCTGAACATCAATTGGGCACTTCTTATGGTGTGGCGCAGGCCATCGAGAATTTATTTCTTGGTGTAACTGTTTATTTTGTTGGCTGGTTAGTCGATAATAAGGGATATTTTGTGCTCGAAATATTCTTTATTGGATGCATGTCTAGTAAATATTTTTGATTTCTAAATTTATAATAATAAACGTGTTTTTTAATCGAAATTATTTTAGTCTCGATAATCTTTATTATGTTTTTAATGGTATACGACGGAAACAATGGAGGATTTCTTAATATGACACCGAAACAGAGATTAAAAGCGATTGAAATATTGTGAGATATCATTTCATTATATAAATTGAATACAGAATCCAGTTTTAAACTTTAAAACTCATAAAAAGTAATAACTAAATGATTTGTTAGGGAAAAACGGAACGAATCGATTTCAATAGTAATACCATTGTCGAAACACTCAGACTTGCATGGCATCGATGGTATATACAAGACAACAGTAATGGAAATGAAAGATATGAGTGACAAAAGTTCTAAGAGTAAAAGTGTGAAAAGCAAATGCTCGAAGTGCTCGAAAAGCTCGAGTAATGGTAAAACTAAAGCACAATAAATTACAACAAAAAACTTGTATCATTACTTATGTATTACTGAATAAAATTGTACATTACATTAATATTTGATAAAAAAAATCTTATTTCTGTTACTGTCATATAAATGCCATTCAACTACAACTATAGTCAGCCACTCGTTATTTTTTCCTGCATTTTATCTTTCACTTGACTTACAAGACTGAACGCGTTTTTCAACTTATCCACGACTCCTTCCACTAATTTATTGTCTCCAGTGTCCAATTCGAGGTTAAGCGAGTCAGTGATAGTCGACAGTTGCGATAATTGCGTACTGATTTGACTAAACACTGGTAAACTTGAAAGATGCGATTTCTCCTTAAATACGGTTAGAATACCGGCCAAAGAGTCCTTAACGCCTCCCAACTCAATGCTCGTCTCTTGAAATTTATTTGCTTTAATTAGATTCATAGTGTTCTCTAATTTAGAAGAGTATTGCTTAAATAATGCCATCAAAAGATTAAGACTTCCGTCATCGTCCTGACACTGAACTATCAAAAACAATAACTCATGCATTTTTGGTTTTATTTCTATTATTTAAAATCATATATGTATCACAAACCATATATCGACGTAAATGACAAAAATGCTGCAATTATGTAAATTTTCATCACTCTAGTTATGCGATAATTTAGTATTGCAATTAAAAATGGCTAAAATTATTAATTACGAACTAAATATTAGATTTAGCTCATGTATGTTTTATTTCCTGTTTATGTTTTATAACCAGAGCTGTGATTTTTGGGAATAAAGAATGATCAAATTTGGTAATAAAAATTAAAATTTTTTGGTAGTTATAAAACTTGGCAAAACTCTATGTTAATTTTATTAAAATTAGTATACTTTAATACTATTAATTTCATCATTAAATTTTCTTTTTCTTGATCAGGAATCATTTGAAAGTTTATATAATGAGTATAATTAATATTGATAATGTTATTGACATTTTAATAGAAAATTTTTAAAAATTCATTAAAAAGTAGAGATTGTGATTAGTATTAAAAATATTATGTAGCTATTTTAATGTTATATTTATAAATTTTCTAATTATATTTTTAGTTAATATATTAAGCTATATGGGACAAAAATGGCTTTAAAATGGCCAAAAATGGATAAAAATTAACTAAAATTGGGCTTAAAATAAGACAAAAATGCTTTTTAAAAATGTACAAAAAATTGCTTAAAATGGGCTAAAAATGGGGTTTAAAAGTCTAAAAATTGATTATATGTTTGTTAAATTGGCTTTAAATTAATAAATAAAGAGCGTTAAAATCTATTAAATTATGATAAAAATAGGATAAAATTAGATAATCTATTGTTTAAAATAACATTAAAACTATTTCATGTTAAAACCAATCACACGTGTAATCATATACTTTTGATTGACCGCTTAACAACATTTTATATGATGTTTGATCCGACGGAACGAATAAATTAAATATATAAATATTAATATTACAAATATTAACAAATTATATGTGATTAAAATGTAAATTAAAATTTACAAGTATATTGAATTCAGATTTTGCGCTACACTTGTGTAAAATAAAACTAGTTTTCTATTAAATAGTTTTATTCAAGAATATTCACATTATAAACATTTACGCTGAATAGAAATAATTTTAATGCATCATATATTCCCTAAACTGAAATCAAATGATTGAATTCACTGGTTTCCACATA
>JAQGAW010002359.1:0-15470 GCA_034698025.1 Phthiracarus crinitus | reverse complement strand
TTTTGATTTTGATTAATCAAAATCAAAATACGAAATTATTTTTGATTTTAATTTTTATTTTAAAAAATCAAAACAACAATAATATAAAACTTTTAAAGCATAATTACGAGCTGCAACTTAGATTTACGAAAATATATATAATTGATTTATTATTTAATTTCAATATAATTTTGGATTTCTTGCTTATGGTAATATCTATTAGTTAAATAAATTTATTGTATCAAGTTGATACTATCAACCAAATAAAATTGCATAAAATTTTTAAAAAATTTGTTATTTTATAAAAATCAAAAAAAAATATATGTATGAAATATTTATTATATAATTAATTTTAAGGTTTTGCTATTGATTAAACAAATAAGTCAGTTAATATATATAGCAATTTAATACAAACTATCTATACCTTTTTATTTGTAAAATCTGAATTGCTAATAAAGCAAAGCTTATAATATGTTGTATGAATTATTTATATTATGGACATTTAAGAAGTTAAAATAGATTAATGAGCAAATTGTTAAAATCATTTAATTATGATTAAATTTAATTTTTAGATTCTAGAAAAGTAATTTTATTTTTCTTATAAAGTCACGTGTATAAAAAAAGACACGATTATTGTTTTTAATTGCTTGCCTTATAATAATTTATTAAAATTTTTTTGAATAGCAATTATCTAAAATCGTAAGCTTAATTGATAGTCAATGTTTAGCTTAGCTTTAACAATAGTGTACTGTCATTAATGGTAACAAATTATTCTTTATATTCTTCCTGGTTATTGGTGGAAAACCTCAAGGTGTATCACAACAGTTGATTAGCCCCCACTAACTTGTCAGATACACTATTGTGACAAAAGTATATAATAAGAACTGGCACAAATCAGTTTTTTGTATTTAGTGAAAATAAGAGACAAGAAATTCAAAAATTAAAACTGAATCAAACTGAAAACTAAAATATAAAAACTTCAAGCAAAAATTATTTCATAAAATATACAAAAAGATAGAAATTTAAATATCGAAATTAAGGAAGAGATAATTTTCAAATTTAAGGAATAAGCGAAAATGAATAATAGTAATTTTATTTCTCAACAAAGTACCGATTTAATTTCTTAATTAAATACGGAGTTAAAACGAAATAAATATACGTTAATTTTTATAATGGAAACGCTTTAGATTTTATAAGATAATTTGAAAATAAAGCTGAATATTATATTTGGAATGAGCTAGTTTATGAAACATTTAATACGAACTTGATATATAAGCGTTTTATTGAAAAATTATAGTAGTGTTGTTTCGCTTTTACATTTGATATTTTGTTTGTATTTTTATTTTGATTTTTGTCAATATATCAATTTTGATTTCGTATTTTTATTTTGATATTCTGACAAAAATCAAAATTAAAATCAAAATTATTTCATGATTTTTTTCATTTTAATTGTATTTTCAGAAGGTTTTTCTAATTTGATTATATTTTGATTTTTATTTTAGTAAAACTATCAATTTTGATTTTATTTTGTTTTGATTAATCAAAATAGGAAATTATTTTTGATTTTAATTTTGATTTTCAAATATCAAAACAACACTAAATTATAGGAAATAACATTCTAATCAAATGTACTAATCACTTATAGTGATAGCTAGGGACGTATTAATGATAACAGATAAACAAAATAAACTTTTTCAATATTAAACTGTAATACTTAATTTATAATTATATAACAAACATTTTAATTATAAAAACCATTAAAGGGAGAATTTGGATATAAATTTTGAAAAATTGTATATCGAGAATAAGTGTTCAAATTACAACTAAAGATTTATTAAATTTTATTTTTACAACAATTTGATGATTGATTAAATTATTAAACATAAATCTTCTGCAATTCTTAATTTAAAATTCTGAATATTTTTTATTAACATTGAGTTGATTGAGTTGATATATATCTTATTAATTATATTTTATTAATTTGTAATACAAATTTGTATTTAAATAAATACTGTAATAAAAATGTTTGTAATATTATTTTTATTCATATAAATTTTATAATTCTATTTAAATGGGATTATGCTAGCGATTTCATTTTTAATTTTTAGTAATTATTTTCATATATATGCAAAGTCATGTATATTTTTCTTTGAAATAAAAAGTACTTTTCTAGAAATGAGGGTCAATATAAGTTTATATATACACAGATTTTAAATACAATTAGGTTATTGATAGAATTTTTTGGTGATATAATTGGACAAAATACACGCATTTAATTAGAGTTTACGATTAAAAGAAATAATTATGATGAAAAATGGAAATCAATTGACAAAATATCTATTTAAATAACTATTATGATTGGGGAATTGACACTTTCGCCTATAATACATACTACTTTTTTTAAATTTTTACATTTATTATTAATTTTTTAATTCTAAATAATGTTTGTAATAATTTGTTTGAAAGATGTCATTCTAAAATTTGATGAAGTTAAAAGAACACAAAATATTTAATATCATATATCAATAGTAGAATTTCCTTCATTAATGACATATACATTGATAGTGGCATAGCCATCTCCAATGGATTTGTAAGTCAGTTAAATCACATTATTACAATAATGATCCCTTAATAAATGTTAAGAGCTTGAAAATTCCATAGATTAATTAAAATTAAAAATTTCTTAAATAAATATAAATGTTCACACAGACAGATAAACGGCCGATCAGACAAAAATTTAAAAATCCATATAACTGTCAAGTCAGATAAAAAATCATAATAAAACTTTAATTTTAACTTTATATTCATTAAATATCTATAAGAATTATGCTTGGGTATTCCAATATTGTATTTATTAATACTTTTGCAATTAAATTATATTTTTATTAAATAATAAAATAACAGTTTGTAAAGTATGTAAAATAGTAAATTATTGAAAAATCTAAATTTACAATTTAAATAAGGTAAATAAATCAATATAAAAAGTGGTTAACTTTTGGCGTAAGAAATCGGAAAGAGCTTTTATGTTTTTTCAATAATCATACACATTAAAATTTAATTAAAAAAATTTTTCAGTATGTTAAATTCAATAAATTCTTAAATTAACTAAAATAAAAAGATCTAGGAGTCAAAAATTTCATAAAGAATTCTAATCTATTTTAAAATGAAAAGCTTAATTTGAATTTATAGGTTTAAAAATGTAACTAATTAGTTTGACAATGATACTTACCATAACGGTGGCCAATAATTCTAACTTTGAATATGATATATAAATTTTTAAAAGTTTAAGATAATTTCATTACAGTTTATAATTTTATTCAAATTACAGTATATTATTTTATCAGTTTTTAAACTAATTTAAAAATCAAAATACAATTAAGATACAGTAAAATACTATTTAAATAAAAGACATATTAAAAAATCAAAATAACAAATATTTCAGAATTTTATTGTCGGTTTCAAAATAAAATAAAAGTATTAATCACATTAAATCTTATACTATTCAAAATAATCTCTTATACTTTCTTTAGTATCTTTGTTGAATAACTTCTAAACATTATTGATAAATAAAATGCACGAGTAATCTTTTTCACGCAAATTACAGAATTTTAAATATAAATTCCATCGTGACATGAGAATATACAATAAATTTCAGAATAAAAATTTATTAAAATATATGTAATAAATATGGACGATATTTTTATGTATTTGCATATTGAAAACGAGTGTTTTTTATAGTATAAATTAATTATATGTTCATAAGTTTAAAATATCGGAGTTAAGCACAATAAATATCGTCACATTAAATATCGGTACTGAGAGCGCAGTCTCATAATAATGAGATGAATTGATATTGGTGGTAATGTCGCTCATTGAGTGGAATCTGCCTTTAATTTCTATAAATATCAAAACATAATGAAATACAGTGGAATATGAAGAATAAATATTGATATCTAATAATATTGTGGACAAAGTGATAAAATATAAATTAAAAATTAAAATACTTAGTCAGATATTATAACCGTATCAATCTTTAATTATTTATTCAAGAATTAATGTTCTTCATAAAACTTTTCAAAAAATGCGAATATATCTTTACTTAAATTAGAGCGGATAAGGCAGATATAAATAGAAATTCAAAAAATATTTAAACTTTTACTAATTTGTGAAAATTTTATCCTATCTTTTAATTTATTATTTTTTTAACCTCCATTTTATATATAAATTATTAACAATAATTTTAATATGGTTTAATTGTAATAAACAACTTTTGATCAAAGATTATAAATGGTCCATTCATTCAAATTAACGGTAAATACAAACTGTATTTAAATTTATTTTTTATTTCAATTATTTTGATAACAAATTAAAATCGATAATATTGGTATATATTAATTTTTATTTAATTAAAGATAATATGTTCAAAACCATTAATTTATGAATTCACCTTACTTATTTAAATATTTTTGTAATTTTATATTTTACTTTTATTAAAACTTCACTAATTTTTACATTTTAATTAGTTTTTATATTTGATGTTTATCCGTAGCATAAGATACATTCAATAATTATAATTCAATATTTATGAACCTAACCATTGAATAACAATTGAAATATATTATTTTGTATTAAAGTGTTATAATATGACGGAAATATTTTTTAATCTATAATAACATTTTTTTAAAATTGAGTATTAAAATAATTTTTTATGCATTTTTTTTGAATTTTTATAATACAATTAATAAATATAATGTTTAATAAATTTGAAATACTTCACACAAACATTTTTTTTGGTTTATACAATAAAATTGTTTAATTAAAACATCTGACCATAAGTCCTAAATAGAATTTTTTCCATACTACTTTTTCAATTTCAATTATATAAGCTAAATTTCGACTGATTAATTTGAAAACATAATTTAAATTTGAATTTGAATTTTAGTTTTTAATTTATATAAATTGCATTTCAATTTTTTAAAAGGCATTAATATCTCTACATTTCGGTTTCGATTTTAATTTATATTTCCATTAATATACCAATTTTTATTTTTAATTTTATTTCCACTGCATTACAATTTTAAATAATCGAAATAAGGTTTAATGGGATTAGCCTTCCATTGAATCATCAACAGCTACCGTTTGACAAATTGAATCCATAGCCAAATCCAACAAAAAGTCCGGTTTATAAAAATTTTGCACGTTTTTTTTGCTGAATTAGTAAATACGATATTTGTTTCGATATAAAAAAGGAAAAATGTTCCACCCTGTTTATTCTAAAACAAGACAAGTTATCACAAAGTTCACTTTTTAAAAATGTTTATTATAACATACAAGTTAATTTTAGATAGTTTGTTTATATTTATTCTATTTATATTTCTATGATGTTAGTTATTTAATTGATAAATATTCATAATCAATTTATAGAACAATTTAAAACAAATTATATTTTAAATAAATTAATTTACGCAGAAAGTTAAATTTTTTAAGAAATTATTTTCATTATACAACATAAAATTTTTTAATATGACTTAGACTTGTTTAATTTAAATAAAATAATATATTAAGATAAAAATAATTAGCTATGAAACATTATTCAGTATTGTGTACGTAGATATTATTATATAATTTTTGTATTTGATTTCTAAAAATAGTTTGAAATCACATTATTCTAAAACAAGAAAGAGTATGAACATACTTAATAAGCACCCTTTGGGTTATTTTCTATGATAATTCAATTGAATAGTTAAAAATTTGTGTATTAACTATTATTGGCATTTAATTTATTTATTATATTGTTGCACAAATATATTTTACTTTTGATATTAAGCAAATATAACTTTTACTAAATATTGGTCTAATGAAAAAAATTTAGTTTTATAATATATTGTTGCAAATAGCACTTCAGTGAGTGTATTATGAGTTTTGATTCATTTGTGTTTTTGCTCTCGTCGAGTATACAAAAATTGTTGTTAAGCAATCACTAAAATAGTATTATATGAGCGAATATGATTGCACATGTGATTGTTTTTAGCTTAAAATTGTTTTATTAATGTTATTTTAAACAATATTTGATACATTTTATCCTATTTTTACCATTTCATTTTACCATCCATTTTTATCAATTATCCATAATAGAATATCAAAATAATAAAGATGTAATTAAAAAATTTACATTTGAATTTTATGATTATTAAATTATGAAATTTCAAATTGTAATGATAAGACATGGGTTAATGATTAAAGTGATATGATAAAATTTTTAAAAGATATTTTATATTATGTTAAACAACTGAATTCATTCACCTCAATACAAAAAATATAAAAAATTGCTAAACAGATTGATCCACGGATAACAATCAATTATGTAATGATTTGGTTTAAATGTCAAAATATTATACATTACATAAAATTACAACCAAAATTTTAAAAGATTTCTTATGGTATCTAGATATGTGGACCAGTGGGGGCAGTCTGATTTAGATTCGATTATTTTTAGTACGATATCCATGTACAATAAAAACATAATAATTTACTCATTGAAATTGATGATTTATCAAAATTTGGTTGGGTTTAACCTCTTTAAAGTAAAAAAACAGAAAATATTATTGTTGATTTAAAAAAATTTAAATTAAGTAACAGATAACCGAAATATTTATATACCGAAGCTGGAACTGAATATATTAATTCAAAATTCAGAAAGATTTTAAAACAAAATAAAATAAGTCATATAATTGCTTGAAATACTGAAAGTAATGCAGCGATTGCCGAGCATTGGATGAAAACTATCAAAGAAAAACTTTGTAAATTTTTGACAGCAAATAAAACTAAAAAGTACTTTAATATTCTTTATAGTATTGTTAGTGATTATAATACAATACTCAAAAGGATAAAATTTTTTAG
Source organism: Phthiracarus crinitus (assembly GCA_034698025.1). Classification (NCBI taxonomy): domain Eukaryota; kingdom Metazoa; phylum Arthropoda; class Arachnida; order Sarcoptiformes; family Phthiracaridae; genus Phthiracarus; species Phthiracarus crinitus. The sequence continues at coordinate 8,591 of JAQGAW010002359.1, read as the reverse complement.
CTCACATTTTTTTAGAAAAGTAGAACTTATGCGTTTGACACTGTCTGTCAGTCTGATTGTCCGTCTGTCTGTCTGTCCGTCTGTTTTTATGTACGACCGCACTTATATTTACTAACTAAAATCTATATAATGGTTAAAAGTGAGCTGTTTATGAATGTATCGTTGTTATTTTTTTAAAAAGTAGGTATTAATGATATTAACCGCAACAATTATTAAAGTTTTATTTTTAAAGATCAAATAGTTAATTAAGTATTTATTAAACAAAGTATTTAGCAACATTTATATCTTTAGCAATTAATACCCCAAATCTTTGAATAGTTTTAACGCAAATAAGTTTATTAAATGTTTAATTAAAATGCATTTAATATACTTAATCAATGAAAACTTAATCCAAATCAAATTTGTTTTTAAATAGAAAATAATATTAATTAATATTTTTTATCCTTATAAAAGAACTTATTGAATAATTGACTCAGTTGGTTTAATACAAAGTTTTATATATCATGAATTTTTAGATAAACTTTTAATTATTTTTATTTCAGCATGTGTATTCCTTTTACGTTTTATTTAATTTTATATTTTATTTGAATTTTATTTTGCTTTTATTTAAATATTGATTTTAATTTTCTTTTTATTTAACTTGAAGTGATCAGACAATTCTTAGATTATTCCAAATCAATAATAATTAATATTTACTTGTTTAGTTGTATAAACTGTAAATAATTCACAAATTTAAATTAGAATTTTTGCTATAAGTTTTTCCATTTATGTTATGGTACATTTAATTGATTGTGATGAAATTTTTTCAAAAGCCAACTTTAAAAATCATTGAATAATTAATTTTACTTTTACTTTCCGTTGTAATATCGATACATCTATCGTTGTTTTACTTTTTCTTTTTTCGAAGATTATATTTTTACCTTTCTTTTACATTTTATTCAAGCAAAAGTAAAATTTAAAAAATTTTATTTTTTATATTTATTTTAAAAATAAAATCCATAAGATTTAAAATTAATGAACAAATATTTTTTTAAATGTGTATATTTTTCTTTGTCAATACAAATAAGTTTTACTTTGATTATTAAATAAAACGCTCAACTTTTATCATTATTTATGTTTATTCCATTAGTTAAAAATAGTTTTAAATTTGTTTATATCCCAGGTGTTGGGACTTTACAACTTCCAATGATATAGCATCTCTTATTTCACAAATTTTAAGTTTCAATTTTTACGTGTTTATATTTTTCAATTATGTCTATTCTATATCATTAAATTCATTGTTTTCATTATTGTTGTTTCATTATGAAATATACACTTTAAATTGAATTTTTATAGCATGTTTTAAAGTTTTAATTATTAAAATTCATTTCAATTCGTTTGATTTATAAGAATTTATACTTCGATTTCAATTTATAAAAATGGAATAAACACTAGTTTTTAATTAAATAAAAAATTTAGATAAACAATAATTTCGGGGTTGCGTAACACATTATTGATTCTTTTTTATCGTTTTGGCGCTAATTGTATTACATTTATAGTAGAAATCAGAATTTATATTTGAATATAAGACATCGAAATATATATGCTCATAACAATGAATTTCTTTACCGTTTTGTTAAAATATTCGATAATTTCATTTTTTATCAACTAAAATCTCTTTATTATTTTTAAAAATATTTAGAACATTAATTAGTGTTGTTTTTACTTTTGAAAGTAAAAATAAAAGTTATGAATTTTGTTATTTTTTCTTTTACTTGAAGTTGCTATAATTATTTCCAGTTGCTTTATTTCAACAAAATTTATTAGGGAGAGTATATAAATTATAATTTATTCAAGAAAAGAAAAAGTAAAAGATTAAGTAAAAGTAAAAGACAAGTAAAATTATATTACTTGAAGAAAAAGTAAAATACTAGTAAATTTAAATTTAAGGAATACAGAAGAACTAAAATTAATCTTATTAAGTTAAACAACTAAATTTAAAATTTATTTTAATTTCAATTTACAGTTCGAATGATATTAAATTAGAATATTAGAATGTAAATTTTGATTAATACAATACTTCATTATATTAAGTTTTTTAAAATTATAAAATATTTAACAAAAATTTAACACAATGCTTTTGAAACATGAAAATTATCAAATCTCAATATTAATATTAAATATTTACTTTTCTTTGATATAATTCTACTAATTTTTAATAACTTATAACCGAACTAAAAACTGTAATTCAATTTCAATTGTATTCAGGTAATAATTAAACTGTAAATAATCACTAAAAATCTGGGATTAAACAATTTACAACAATTAAAATCATCGGAGTGAACATATTTAAACTGTCATTGGTGCCCCGAGAAGATATAATAGAGATGAAAAAATAGGCTGAGCCTAAGCCTAGTCAGTAGGCTCTAGGCTGACAGGTTCGAACAGGTAGTAGGCTGTAGGCTTAGGCTCCAAAATTATTTGTAGGCTTAGGCTTAGGCCGGCCTATTTTCCCATAACCTTAGGCTTAGGCTATAGGCTCAAAACAAAAAATTAATTCTAAAATTTTGTTTATTATTAGCAATATTTAACTTTTTAATATGTATTTATAATAAGTTATCATATTTACTAAAAATTTAAAAATTAATTTAAAAACTAAGAATTTAGATATAATTAATTATAATTTAACGTATGTTCTACTAATCGTGATATAAGTTCATTATCACTGAATTAATAGCAATTAACGCTTAAATTCTTAATCAACAACTTAATTGTTGAAATGAACAACTAATTGATAAAAGCCAATTAGTACTAAACGCATGTTTTGTGTAATTAATTTGATGCAAATTATATATTTAAACGTGAAAAATGCAACTAAAAAACATTTCAACTTAATTTGTTGAAATTATCGAACAGAGAAAAGTTAATTTATTAGAAAAAGAATCGCTTCCATATTTATTATTATTAATTTTGTTGAGTATAGCAATGAGCATAAGGATCGGTTAATGTCGAAAAATCGATTTATTGAAATTTTATATTTCCCAAACAAATACTGCAAATATTCTATATTAAATCATAATGAATTGCAGCATTTATATAAATTTTTACAAATATTTAAAATACAATCAGTCAGCAGTTAAAAGATGACGCATTTATTAAACAACTATTATCGTATAAAAAGGTATTATTTGAACTCAATAATAGAAAAGATTTATATTGCGTTACTTTTAATTTTTCTCGAATAAGAGAATTACAAATAACGAAAGTTAAATCAAAAAAACACTACTCAAACAAACAAAACATTGAATTATTTCATATTAATGAGAAAACTGTTGAAAAAATATAAATTTAAATATTGAATAATCAACTGTTAAATGTGATAGAAATTCACTGGAATGAACTAAAAATTAATCAAAAATGGAATAATTAAACTGAAATATCGAAACGTAAGCATACTATAGAAAGTGATAATAATTAATTAATTCAAATTTAAACAAATTTAATATATAATAATCAATTTATTGAAAGATTTGTTAAATATTGCTTTTTTTGTGACTTAATAAGCGATAGAATTTAAGTGATTAATTTGTTAATTGAAGCGAATGTTTAATTAAATTATAAAGGGAGAAAAGAGAGAACCCGTGTTCAACAAGAACGTAAATTGAAAAAAGCTTTTGATTATATGTAGTGTTATGAAAATCGTTAGAAAAAAGTGTGCCAAATAGTTTAGTAATCGTTAGAAAAAATTGCTCAAATCGTTAGAAAAATCGTTAAAAATATTTATTCTAAAACATAAATATTAACACAATCATAGTATGAACATCATTCAAAAAACTTGAAATAATTTTAAACTCATCATATTTAGAAGATAATAGTTTGATTTTCTTAATTTAATCATTTTTTAATAAGTTTTTTAGTAGTATTTTCCGAAAAAAAACTAAAAAATATGCCACTATCAAAACTCGTAGGATTTTAAAGACTATTTATATGGTTTTCAACTTTTAAAGACAGAATTTTAAAATTATCGTTTGAAATAAAATAAAATAGTTAGTAATTATAAATATCGATAGAATCTTTAATTAAATTTTAGTATTTTTTACTTAATTTAATTTAAATATCCTTATATATAGCATAAATATATATTTTTTGATAAAATGAACAAATAGATAATTAACGATTTTCATAACCCTAATTATAAGTTATTAAATATTAAAGGCTAACAGTCTTCGAAAAAAGAATTTAAATTATTAATGAAAATTGATTTAACAGATGATAAGGCAAATACAGCTAACAATTCTGATTTAGAAACTAATAATGAATTAAAAACTGAAACAATGGCAACAAAGGTTCCTAAATTAAAGTTATTTGATGGAAAAAAAATCAATTGACAATAAATTGGTTACCATTATTCGAGTTTGCATTCATTGATAAAACTCCTGAACAATTAGTAACGAAGTTATACCAATATTTGGATGGTAAAGCTTTAACTTACTTCTCGACTCAATTTAGCTCTAAATTATTGGTGAAATAAGCAGTAAAATGGAATGAAGTTTAAAACGCTTTCATGACTCGTTTCAATGACCAATTTTTATCACCTTTAATATCGGTTAAACATAGAAAATTACTCTAAAATATGTTGAAATGTTGAAAAACAGTTTTAGCTTCATTTAAGGAAAAGAAGAAATATTGAAAAGATAACAACAGGACAAATATAGGATATAGATTTTGTTGAATACGTATTCAAATTAGATGACAAAAAACGTTTCTTGATAGTACATGGCGCCTCTCCATGTTAATCGCAATCAAGAAAGAGAGAATTTCTTATAATGGTACGTCAATTCTATTATTTTCTTTATCAACAGCGGAAACAAGACGGAAAAAACTCCTGGTTATATGAATGAAAATAGTTCGTAATTAAGATGTTACTGAAGATGAAACTATAGATTATGAAAATAAGGATAAATGTTAGAATGTTAGTTAATAATCAAAAATCGGGTATCGTGTTCACAAAAATTCGAAAAAGGTGCTCAAAAATTTTTCATGAATTGCAACATCCAAAAAAGACCATTTAGTGATAGCCCAAGTACTGAAAATTATGTTAGACTTGAAATTCAACAACGAGGAAGTCCATATTTATATTTTCTGTTGTTGTTTAAAAACGCACATGATTACCATAATAATAACACTAATTAAATTATAAACTGTTTCAATTTTATAGATAAATACACAACCATTAACAATGAATTCGATGAATCATTTATTAAACTTTAAACACATGGACATTCAAAATTTTGTTTTAAATATAAGGGTTCAAAGCGGTTTGTAGATTCGATTTTCCAAAACTGTCAATGCCATCAACAATTATTCTAGTACCTATTGAAAGTCAAATTGAAAAATACGATAAAATTTTATTTATATAAAACAAAAGCTAAATAATTTTGAAAAAGACACAAAAAAGAACATTAATTACGTTCGTGAACTTTTTTAATTTGCTTAACTTTTCAAAGAATGGATTTATTTATACTATTCAAACACAACTTCAAAATCCAAAAGTGTTTCTAAAACGTGATTTCAAAGCTATACTATTTAATGGATAAAATGAATACATATTAAAATTGCACAGAACTAACATTGATATTCAGTTTATTCATGTTCCCTATAGTTGCATACAATACATCCTCAATTACCTCGATAAACTAGATCGAGGAATGTCGAAATTTAAAAAAAAACAGTTGAAGAAGTCAAAGCAGAAAATTTTAGTATTCAATTTCGATTAAAATTTATTGTTAACAGATACTTGAAAAAACAATAATTTCAGAACAAGAAACAGTTTTCCATCTACAGTCAATATCTCTCTCAAGATGATGTCGCAGTCGTATAAATACTGGTGAACTATGCAAAAAAAATAAAATAGTTATTTTTGAAAAAGAACAAAAGGAGTTGGATCGTGAATCCCAAAATATATACAAAAAAAATTATTTTGATTATAATCCATCGCGACAAGGCCTTCTAAACAATATGGATGCATATCAGTCATCTGTTTTGGGGACTTTTAACTGTACAGGACATTTTTTTAAAAAACAAATTTTAAAAATTAAGTATTGAAATCTTTTCGAAAAACTTTTATTGAAATGTATCAGTTTGCAATGAAAAGTAGCAAGTTCGAGCCCAGATGGACACCGATCCAGAAAATTACAAGCGATATTTATTTGAAAATCAAAAGTTCAGACAATACTTTAGGGTTAGGAGAACTCAATTTTCCGTGGTTTCATGCAAACAATAAAAATAAATAAAGCTCAAGGATAGATCTACGATGAAGTAATTTACCACACATTTTCAGTTTACATGTATTAATTCGTGCAAGAAAAGTTAATGAACAGTTTATCAAAGGTGACTTGAAAGTCAAGAAAAATTAAAGCTGGTATTTAATTTTATTCAGAAGTTAATCGTTAAAAAATTTTCATTAAATTTTTTTGTGATGATAACAAAGGGAATATAAATGTTTTGTACTACAAGGTCCAATCGTTAACGAAAAACTATAAAGATATTCTATGTGCTCCTAAATAAATGGATGCGGATATTATGCTTTTTGTAGAAACTTGATTACTCTGAGAGGAACATATTTATTTTGATAATTTTGATATTAAATCGCAAATAACATCAAAGATGAAAATAAAGGCTTACTTATGGGCTATATATTCTAAATTTAAATGTCATCTATTGTCCAATAAAAACATCAAATCTTAATAAAGGGATTTTTTTGAAGGTAGGAGTCTTTTTTGAATAGTAAAATCCCTTAATAAATATAGAGAAATTTTCCCTTAATAAACATAAAGGTGTGACGGACGGACAGACAGACAATGTCAAATCCATATATATGCTTTTGCAAAGTCATAAAAAATTTGGATTTTAATTTTGATTTTAGTCAGAAAATCAAAATCAAAATACAATCAAAATAAGAAATGTTAAAGCGAAAAAAGCAATAATTTTGATTAATCAAAATCAAAATACGAAATTAGTTTAAAAAAATAATTACTTTTTAATTTTTAATTCAATTTTCGTTTTTTATTATTTAAATTGTATTTTAATTTTCTATAACTATTTTTTCTAATCAATTGTATTTTAATTTTGTTTTATAAAAATTTATCATTTTCATTGCATTTCAGTTTAGATTTTTTAAAAATTTTTAGCTGACTTTCTTGAAAAGAAGTCTAGCTTATGGATTTAACCTTGTCAGCCATTCAGTCAGTCAGTCTGTCTTTCCGTCTGTCTGTCTGTCTGTCTGTCCGTCTGTATGTAAGTGCGCCGTCTTTATATTAATAAAAGGATTTTTCTATTTCTTTAAATTAATTAAGGGATTTGAAATCTTGCGAGAGACAACAGTAAAATAAGTATAAAATAACTCTCTATAAAATAAGAAATCAGCTCTCTGTGAATGTTTCATTCTTGTTTAAATATCGATTTTATTTTAATTTTGATTAATTGAAATTTAAAAAAATTTAAGTTATATTGTATTTCGATTTAAATTTTTAAAAATTGAAACAACAATAGTAAAATAATAACTAGAATAAAATTAATATCAAAATTAAACTGTAATAAATTTATTTAACCAATTAAATATATATTTTCCAAGAATATTTAAATATTATTGGATTTATATCATGTTAAATTCATTTAATGAATTCATGATTGAATCATTTTAATTTTTTAGCTCATTTTTTTAAAAAAGGCTTGCTTATGGATTTTACCAAATCTGTCCGTCTGTCCGTCTGTACTTGCGCCGTCTTTATATTAATTTTTATGATAGGAGTCTTTTGAAAAATTTTATTGTTGGATTTTTATAATATGTAATCATTTACATCGTTAGTTTCTTAAGTAATCATTAAAATAATTTTGATTTTAAAGTTAATATTAAAATGTGTTACAACTCTGATTCAAAATAATTAGCTTTTAGAAAAAAAATTAACTTTTTTTATCTAATTTGTAAAAAGCATTTGAATTTTATAGATTTAAATCATTTACGGATAAAAATAATAAACATACTTGGTGATGTAATCCAATCTATTAATCCTAAAAATTCAAAAATTAAATTATTATTAAAATTATTAATAATTTACAGTTTTATAAATATTTTTCTCCTAATAGTTATTGTGTAAATTAGTGTTGTATCGCTTTTTAAAATTAATTAAAAATTTAAAATATATTTAAATAGTGTAAATATTAGTATATTAGAATTGTAGTTTTTTTAATAATATAATATAATTGAGAAAACTGTATATTATAATTTAATTGTGGAATAGCAAACTTCAAATAATTATTTCTTTAGATGTTTACACATAATGGTTTTTAGATTTTATTTTAGTTAATTAGTGTTTTGTATTTTAGGCTTTATTAAACGTGTATAAATCTTTATTTATTGAATCGATCTTTTTGTTTGTTTACTTAGTTATAATATACTCAATAAATTTTATAATCCTAACCCGAAATTGTTATATATTATTTTTATGCGTTGTTATTTTATGCATCACATTACTCATTAATAGGGAAGTGAAAATCGTTAATTAACGATTGTTTAAAATTGTAATAATTTCTACTTAAAACGAGTTTAAAAC
>JAQGAW010002358.1:0-15474 GCA_034698025.1 Phthiracarus crinitus | reverse complement strand
CAATCGTCATCGAAATATTGAATTAATTGAATTTTGAATGATTGGTTGGCATCGAATCGATCGGTTGTTAATTTATCGTACAATGATTTCCAGTATAGTTTTGGAATATGATTTGATTGCAATTGATTCGTATGAACAGATTCAAACAACTCGTAACTCATAGTTTCATCCATTTTTTAAAAATACGACACAAACACGTGTTTTTGTTTATTATAAGATTGTATTGAAAGCTAACTTTATTTGAGTAACTTTAAAGACATGGCAATCCTTCAGAGTGTCTTAACGTAAGCCCAATTTTTTTAAACCAGTTTTATTTTGTAGATGGCATTAATTAAAAATGATAGTAAAGCCGAAATTAGTGCTGAGAGTGGTTTGGAGGCGCGTGTGGAGGGCTTTTAAAGATGCGGTGGTAAACCGCTAACGGTGGACATACAAATTTTTATATATTCTTGACCGTGGAGTCGAGCTGAGTCCAACTAAGCATATGTCTCGACAACCAAAAAATGCCCAAAAAAAATTTTATGGGCAAAAATATAGAATTAAATTTTTTTTGCGTTTTTTGGGTAAACCCCGACCCACATAGACCTAATAAAAGTATTTTTAGAAACAATTTGTTGTTACCTACCCGACCATACAGAAATATGCCAGAACTAACCGCATTTTTCTGATATAAAAATATTAACTTTAATTAAATCTGAATTAAATACATAATATATATTCAGGACAAATTTCGGAGAAAAAATGTTTGTCTAAGTTTAGAATTATTTATCCAAATTTATGTCATACAAGTAATAATAATTTGACATCTGTTTAATAATCTTATCTTAAATGTGTTAAGTGCTAATATTTTTAGCTTTTCAAACAAAAGATGTTAAGTTTCTAGAGATTAGTATGTCTTTAACTATTGATAAACTAAGCTTAGATTACAAACTGGTGTCGTACTCACAAACCAATCACAAACTGGTGTCGTACTCACAAACCAATCACAAACTGGTGTCGTACTCACAAACCAATCGTATATTTGTTTTAGTTAAGACAAAATACTAATATCTATATCTATATATATTGGAAATTTTATATAAATAATGTCAATGCTTTAAATATATACTCTTAAAGTATTTAGTAGTTTATATTTTATATTCGATTTTAATTTCTCATTCAATTATGAATACACAAATTTACGATTTTTTTGCTGGACTAACTTTCTTTAGTTTTGAAAGAAAACTTGATGAATATTGCCACAAACATTATTCCGATTAATGGAAGTTCTTATTTAGAAGGCAGCGCGAAATCTATTTTTGAGTGTTTGGGCATTATTCCTCGTAAAGAAGTTCCAGACCGAATTTGTGGACACCTTTTTGAACATCCCAAAAGACCGATTCGACAATGTCGAGCGTTTTCATAGTTAAAATTGACCGGATTTTAAACTTGGATGGAGGTGGGCATGTAACTCAAGAAGAGTTTGCAGAATAACTTAAAGAATACTTGGTTCGAGCGCGCAAGATTGGATTTGCAAGATGCTCTGAAACTGATATTTTGTTTCAACGAGCATATGCCACGCAAATATGTTATTCATCATATTGCTTCATGGGATATGAATATTAGTCCTACAACTGTAACTTATTGGTATAACTATTGCAAAGGTATAGAATATATTTACATTCAGACAAATAAATTTATTATAGACTATTAGTAATAAAATTATTTATATAGGTGTATGCAAAAAGATTGGGGAAGCAGTCGAAGAGCCTATTGGTGGACCGGGTGTTGTGGTAGAATTGGATGAGTCGCATCTTTGAATAAACAAATATCATAGAGGAAAAATTCTTGCTGGACAACGCTCCAGTATGTGGTATTTTGGTGGAGTCGAGGCTGATAATCCAGAAAACTTCTTTTTAAAAACTGTTGAAAGGCGTAATAGGGAAACACTATACCCAATTATGGCACAAATGGTTCGACAAGCATCTCTCATCCATACAAATCAAGCTGCAGTCTATATTGGAATTGGTGACAGCATGTTGACAACAACACAATTTACTGAAATACTTTGGACATGATTTCAATAAAAAGAGTGCGTGTGAATACGGGCCAAAAGTGACCACAAACCATTTTGAAAGTATATGAAAGCATTTGAAGAGAATTTTAGAGTAAGTATTGTTTAGAATTAATATATATATATATTATTAACTCTTATTAACTCTTATATCAATTTAGAGATAGAAAAACAAGAGAGCAGTTGGAACTTTGTATCGCGCGATTCGTTTTGGAAAAGCATTTTAATCATGTGTTATATACCGGCCGTAAACAACGGGTAAATCCTGGGAGAAAACTATCGCTTTTCTAGGGTCACATAAGTTTTTTATATCGAGGAACCTTTGGCTTTATACCGAGACTACAGTAATACAGTTATCGGTTGAGTGAGCTCTTTTGCTATATAGTAATTGTCAAAACTATACAGTTTTTGTTCAGTACTCGTTTTTTTTAACATATAGTTTGCGTTTAACAAATCGTAAAGAGTGTGATATTATGATATAAAAATATTTCTTAACTCCACTGCAAATCCAATCAGTACATTGTAATGCATTGTAATCAATAGCAAAACCGACTGATTTTAAATATTTTTTTAAACGAAAAATCCAATTCCTATTAATAAGTTACATTGTTAATGATAATTTTGTTGCGATACTGGACACAGTACCGCCGATTCATTAGATATCTGTTTACAAAATTCGTGTTGCGATACTGGACACAGTACCGCCGATTCAATAGATTTACAAAATTTATCTGTTTACAAAATATCTTAAACGTTGAATTTACGTTAAGATACCAATGAAGTACATTTAACTCAATAACTATAATCACTTTAATATTATACTAAAATGATATTAAATTAATACAATAAAGCGCTTTAAGTGAAAGCGTGTTAACGGTTTTGAGTTGAAAAAGAGAGTGAAACTATTACTTTATAATTAATACAAAATCACACGAAAAAGTAATATATTGCATGAATGAAAATAACAAATAATAAGAAAACATTAACTATTAGGTATAATCAAAAGGTATATAAACTTAAAGAGTAGAAGTCAGCGCTGAACTATGATTCACAACAATTTAACTTACAATTTTAAGAATACTATCTTAAAGTAAGTTAAAAATGATAAATCTATTTAAAATTATTAAAAAAGTTTCTATATACGATATTCATAAGATAATTGGAAAAAATGAAATTAGCTTTAAATACAAACTGTTATTTTCGAAGTTTCTATTTATACAGATATTATTTTAAAATAATCATTTCCAATAAATAAATCAATGTTTTTATTAAAACATTTAATGTTTGATGGCTAATACCACTTTAAAATTAATAAATGCTTAAAAATTTCTGACGAATTTTTCTAACAATTTTTGAACTTTATTCTAACGATTATATAACTGTTTTTAAACTCATAATGATTGATCACTTTTCATAAATCATTTTAATCATTTCGGTTCTAAACCAATGGAAGGGTTTAGCTGTGGTATCAAAAGCGCGCGCAAACTGGCGGTAATGTGGAGTAAGTATTAGTAAAACAATACAATTAATTCTTACTCTAATTATCTATTTTATTACAGCTTTTGAATGTCCAACAATGGACAACAAATGGTAAGTATTTAAAGGTGAGTATCATTTAATTAATACTAACAATATAATAGCAATAATACTAACAAATGGTATAAACAACACAAATATTATTATAAAAATAATGAAATAAAGAGTTATTGTAAGGCATGTCTGTTCGCTTCATATCAAGACGATAACATGCACTTTGGGAGCAATTCTTAGGCTCAAATGCTCACTATTGTGTCCAAACTTGAAATGAATGCACATTTGCATTCAGTAATGTTCATACGTTTTGAATGTGTATAATATGTATAATAATATATACAAATATGTTAAAATCTGTGACTCATGTCAATTGCGAAAACCTGGAAAAAACAAAACACAAGATAAATATCAACCAATACCTGTTGCAGAAAGAATATTTGAACATATATGGTCTTAATTGGAAAACTAACTTCAATGCAAAAATGAATACTTGATTACCAATCAACTATCGAAATATAATTTATAAAAACCAATAAGTTTAACAACAGATTATACAATACGTAAAGAAACTGAAAACTCTGACAAAAAGTTTTCCTCTGCTTTGGACTCCCATTTAGAATTCAAAATAATAATATCATGATTCTAATAGGTTCTAACAGCGAATAATATTATTAGAATTTTTCCAACACTGTGCTTCATTTATCATCCACTCGAGGCTTTAACAAACACAGAACTATTAGAGCTGCTTCGTCTTATAGTGGCAAATATACCGTTACTTACCATAGAAACAGTGCTAAAATTGATGAAGTTTGTCACCTCAATAGTGTTATTCCGCGAAACATAGGGAACAAACAGAAATTTCCTCGCATTGATATCAATTGAGAATAATTAGATTAACATTTAAATTACAAATTGTAGACAATCTCGCATCAAAATAGGATCATTCGAATTGAAATTGTATCGTCAAATTTTGAGTTCAAAACAAATTGAAATATGGAATAACAAGTCGTGTTCTATTGGATTCTCAATACTAAATAGAAAATAAAATGAATTCAGATTGCATTTTATCAAAGATATTGTGAAAATATTGTTATACTCAATATATCTAACAATATGCGAAAACACAATAGTATTTAGACTCTTAACACCTCTAAAATATAACTCAACATAACGTATTACCCCTTATGTAACGACATGTTGATATAACCCTAAAGGACTATAATTTTAGAAAATTCTGAAAATTGCTTTCCACGTGTCGTAAATCATCGAAGTATTAATTACATGTCTTTGTAGTATGAGGTATTTTTCAAATGAATAAACTAAATAAATCACTTAAATGCTTTTTAAACTATTTTATTAATAAACTAGAGTTTACTATAAAAGTTCACAATCATCAGATATTATGCAATCAGTATTGTTCTAGTTATCGACTATCATACCAGTGGGTTCAGTGTTTTCATTATCTAATCCTAATGATGATTATTTTGACATAATTATTATACTAATGTTGAAGCAAAGGGTGCTGATAGTAACACCGATGACATTAGGTTTTTCATTTAGATCATATACGATTACACAAATCAATTTTTAATTTGGTGATCCTATGACCCCCAGGAGACCCTCTATGAATTTTTGAAATTTTGGTCACGTGGTACACTTATCTCAAGAACGGCTTTAGCTAGAAGAATGGTTCTTTTTTATTATACTCATTATCGTTAATAAACTCCGAAAAATTAGTTTTTAAAAATATGACCGATAGAGGGCGCTGTGGTTGTCCCTTTTGCAATTTGATACCTCAATTAGACCATGAAGGCGTGGTCTGAGAAAAAAGTTTGTATGAAGTAAAATGTAGCCCATATAGACATTACTTAAGAAAATTTTTTTCCCATTAGAAAATCTCAATAGAGGGCGCCAGTAAAAATTTTTGAAAATTGCTTTTAAAATTTTCAGAGGTCACGTGGTACACTTATTTCGCTAACCGTTATAGCTAGAAGAATGATTCTTTTTTTGTTATGTTCAAGTTATTTCTTTATTTAATAATTATTGTCTCTCATCCTCCTTAAAACTAACAGATTTCCAACATTTTTATTTGCAAAGTTCCCAAAAAACCATCTGGCCTTTGCCGCCAAACTTTTGCCATCCACTTAACTATCAAATCTTCAGTCATAGAAAAGCCTTTTGAAGCTTTAACATACACATTCTTAGGCCCTCTAATGTTTTTCCCGGGTTTTTTAGATTTTTTTTAAAATTTCTAAAAATTATCATTGCGTCACATTTTCTTCAATAGGATAATACGCAAAAAATAAGTCTAAATCTTAATTTTTCTTAACCTGTTATTTTAAGTATACGGTTTTTAATCCTTTAAATTCATACGTAATTTTAGAAATTGAGTCATAAAAAGGCCCATTTCATCCATATTTTCGATAACAAGTCTCTGATTACCGTTTTATTGTATCCAATTATCTATTTATTTAATAAAAATTAAGTGTCAGATCTTTTTCATTTTCAGATACTTTTTGTCCAATACTTGTTTCGCGTCTTAAACTTATTTCATTTTCCTTTTGAAGCGATATCTCCAGCTATTAGATGCAGTAAAAACAATTTTTTCATTTTCAAGTATTTTGCATTTAATTGATTTCTGGAATCCATCCCGAAATTGAAAATATCTTAATCAGATATACCGAAACCAGAATTTTGATGTTCGATAAGTTTTTTGAGTACTAACTCATCGATTTATGGAAATATCGTGCCATAAACACCTTTTTGTTGTTAAAGACCTCTAATTTGAAGTCTTTGACGCATTATACACGATCTCTCTTCTCTAAGTTTAATTAAAATATTCTCTTGTTTTTCCATAAAATAAAATATTGACGGCACACAAACTTTTTTAACGCTCATTTTGAGTTTTTAGAAGAATTTTTTTTGTTATTAAACAAAAACTTTTAAATATAAAGCTTTCAGTTTAAATTCAACTGTATATGAAAAGCGCTTATTTGTCTGAATTATATGTTATTCATTTTATGTATCAGTAGAACAGCTTTGTGTTAAAACATCAATCACTTCTGAACTAATATTTAAATAATTTTTAATCACAAACAACAGAAAAAAATTGTAAGAATTAATAATAATTATTTATTGTTTCAAATATATTTAAAGCAAAATATGCGAACAAACCCTTAATTCAAAATACTTAAACCCTTTTGATAAAAAACTACGAGAAGTTTAATGATGCATTAGATTTCAAAAAAGATGTTAATTAAGAATCAAGGACTTCTTATAATATTTCCAATATTTATACCTCGAGGTCTTTCAACAATTACGGTCTCTCACACTTTAGCACATGTTGTTACTTGTCAGGTAATACGGTACAAACAAGGGGTAAAATTTTCTTTGAGAAAAATAACAAAATTATTTGATAATTCTTTTAAAAATTTGACTTTTTAAAAAAATCTCTGACAATTCTTTGAAAGAAAATATCATAATTTCTTAACAATTTTAAATATCTAATAAGATATTAAATATTACATTTGATACATTCTAGTTTTGAGAAAATTATATTTATTATGATAATTAATGATATGAATTAGCGGGTAAATCCCGTTTTAAAAAAGATTCGTGATCTTTGGGAAAATGATATTAATTAAAAGATTAACTTTCGTTAATTAAAATTATATAACTTTAATTTTCTCGGTTTTCCCGCTTTCGAAGTTTCCCGTAAATCTTCCGATAAATCTCCTGGTTTTAAGAAAATAGGCTATATTTTTCTGTTTTAACCATACTTTGAAAGAAAAATTTGTTAATAAAAGAAAAGTTAAACCATTTTACAAAACTTTCCATTTGTTAACTTCTTAGAAACATTTATGACAGAGTTCTTGAAAACTTGATAAATTTTGAAGGTATTTTAATTAGAATAAAAATTCATTCTGTTTCAAGTGCTAATTAGTGATTGAAAATTTTCATATTTTAATTACCGTTACCGTAACGTTACCGAACCAAAAATTATCGTTACCGTTTCATTACCGCAAAAATTTCATTTTTTCATTTCATTACCGGAGCTTTTATTCAAACTCACTGGCGTACCAAAGGTAATGAAAACAAATTTTCAATCACTAGTGCTAATAAAATAAAAATAATTTATTTTAAAATTTATCTTTTATTAAATAAATAAGTATTTTGATCTAAAATCTTTCAAATTTTTATAGCTATTTTTATTTTCCCGATTTCCCGTCCGAGTCCCGGTTTTTCACATCCTTAATGATATTTATTAGACTTGTAAATCGATTGAATTTTCTGAACCCGAGCCGATCCGCTTATAGAAGTATTAGAATAAATATTTATTTTTTAATTTCAAATAAATTTGTATATTTTTTCAATTTTACTCCAATCTTTATATATATATTTTTTGAAAAATCGGATAAATCGGATATGGGCTAAAAATTTTAAAACCCGACCCGAACCCGACATGATTATATCTGAACACGATCCGACCCGACGATTTTGTCGGATATCCGACCCGAACCATATTTTTCGGATATCCGTTTACAAGTCCAATAACTATAATGATAAAATAGACAATAAAAATTTAATTGTAAATTAAAATTCTTTGAGAAACATCGAAATTGTTTAAAAAAATAGCTATTTTTCTCGTAGAATTATTCTTTGAGAATAATAAAATTCTCTGACTTTCTTTGATCAAATAATATTTTACACTTTGGATATAAACCAGAATGCGATCAAAACAATCGGATCTTAAAATCTCTGCTTTCTATTATAAAAATTGTTTGTTTTGAGTAAAATACTGTATAATTTAATGATAAATTGTTTATGAAAACACGATAACAAATAAATAAAATTTAATAATTTAGTTTAATTCATAAATATCTGAATACTTTAATAGTGAATCGTTGAACACATAATTAATAGTAAATTAAATAAAACATAACATAATTATAATAATATTTAATTATAATAAATTAAATTTACTTGACTTATTCGACAGTTTGACTAGACTTATTCAAACACAATATTTAAATAAAATTTGTAATTTAAGAATTATTATAAAACAATCGATTAAATGCTTAACACATGAGATGCGAATGTTTTGGAATTACGTTATCGTTATATACCGGTATAGTAAATGGAAATAAATTGTATTAACGTTAACTTAAATCAAAATAAATCAATAGAGTCGTCCGATTCAGCAAAATTGGATTTTGTTTTAAGTTTAAATCATAATAATTATGTGCGCAAATCATACAAACAAAGTGCTGTTTTTGTGGTTGTTTTGCAAAAATTTCTGAATTTAAAATTCTTTTCGTTATTCGTTCCAGAATTGATTGAATTGAATGAGTGCTGAATATGACGACTCTGTAAATTATATTATATTTTTAATACTGATTTTCTCTAACATTAAATATTAATAATATAAATATAAAATAACGTAAATTTAAATTACGTTAAAGATTGGAGAATTGAATTAATATTTTAGTTTGTATGGCAATAGTATTATAAAAAAGCACTCGGATCTGCTCGAGGATTCTTCTGGTTTCTGAAACGAACGGTTAGCCAAACACCAATAAACTGTTGGTATAAAGTAAACTCTATTAAGTATAGAATATGATTAAAGATAATAAAACAAATACCTCAGTAAAACTGAAGAACATTCCAATCCAACCGGAAATTTGTAATGCACTTGCGATCGCTTTCCTTATTTTCGGTTCACACAAATCACAGCGACAAACAGCGATCGGTTCATTGGCTAACGCGCAACAGTTATTATTCACCTATTTTTAAACCAAATTTAATTATTTTAATATGAAATTGTTAAAAATCTTAATAAAATATTAGTACGTATTGACAGTCGCCAGTTGTCGTATCATTAAGATCGAAACGGCAACATTTAAAAAAATTCTGCGCTTTTTGACGATTGCTGTTCGACGCGCTTTGCCATCCTTTAGCGGCCAATTCTTTTTGCTGATCTTCGCCGACCGCTAAACACGCGCATGCGATACTAAATTGTACAACAAATAGCATAAACAGTATAACCATATACTGTTAATAATCAATTAAAAAGTTTTCGTTAGTTATTGTAATTATTACGCTAACAAATAGTTACGCTTACAAAAAACAGCAAAACTTGATGATGTTTTGACGCACCAACTAATCCGAGCAAAGAAACCAAAAAAAGAAAAACTCCACATCCGATAATACCACCAATGATGGCAATATTGGTCACTTGACTCGCAGCCCTTCCATACGCGGCCACAGCGATCAATATAATCGATACAAGCTGTCAACAAATCAATTAGAACTTACCATTAAAACTATTCATAACTGATTAACACTTACTATATAAAGAATATTAAGCGATGTTAACGCGTTTTTGGTACAAGTAAATCCACCGCACATTTTTAAATGATTACAGTATTATAATATGAGATCAATAACCGCAACGAAATTATTATTAAATATTATTTATTACTCGAAAAAAATGAGAACATTCAGCACATCATATCTTAAAAAACATATGTTATCCACAATTTCTAAACGATTAATTGATTGGCAAAAAAAACAATATTTTTAGAATTGGTTATGTTAGCAGCTGTTATCCTTTATTTTACCATTCAGTAGTGGTTTATTGGTTCTGTCAGAATAGAATTACGTTACGATAGTTTCTATGGTTGTATGGGTTTTATGGGTGGAGTATAACTGATAATAGAATGATACGAGCATTTTATTGATTTGCTAAACACATTACTTCGTAAAGTAATCGCTGTTATAATACAAACACTTTTTGAAGTTTTATACGCATTTTTCTCAGCATAAGGGATGTGATGCTGTCTCATATCTATAAGCGCAGTATTTAGTAAATTATTACTGCGAGACATACACTGTAATACGGGTTACAAATTAACTTACAAAAACTGATTTGCAATTTTATCGAGTTTTATATTTACAGTATAACTTGAAATTTTAAACTTGAAAGCGTTAGTGTAGTGTTTACGCTGTACTGTATAACCTTATATATACGTAATTATAGCCTTAGGACTTTAATTTGTTTAATATGAGGCGTTTTTCTACTATTGATTGCAGCTGTGGTTACGCTTTTGGTGAAGTAATCTATACTTTCATAACAATACCGTTCATCTAAGCTTAATATTAAAATATGAATATATATACAAATAAGCACTGATAGAATGAGGTTTGGAGTTTGTGACAGTTGTTGGCTTATATTTAAGCTTTTCATGTCAATCATAGCAACCATTTCAGCGATTTCTATATTTATTATATTTTTATATGTGTTCAACAACTATAACGCAGCGATTTGGGGATTTATGTCTGGTATACCGAATAATGAATTTCGTTATTTGCCATATTTTAATGTAACTTTCCGTTAATTTTAAGGACTGTTTTCTTTTTGCGTGTTTCATCTCAATTACCTTTACATGAAAAACAAAATCGACGAATGGTATGACAAGAAAGCGCTCGACAATTTCAAGATTTTGGGACTCATTTGCTCGCTATGTTCTGTTGTGGCGATCGGTGTTTACGCATCACTGGTCGTAACCAGACATCAAGGTTTAACGCATTACAGTAAAAGATTGGTTTGTTTGAACCACAATAATATGATATATCAAATTTAATTTCAGATATCTTTGTGATGTACGGATTCAGTTACTTTCCTGCGGCAATATTTTCCGGGTTAACACTAAAATGGGCAGTATTTGTATTTATCAGTGCAAGAAAGTATGAGAAATATGTGGATAACATTTCAATTGTTCAAAATATTGATACACAATCGCTAATCAACGGATGGTAGCGTTAATAACTAATATAGCACTTCGTTTATAGTGTCCAACACTAATCATCCGAACAATTATAATCATAGTTAAAGATAATTAAGTTTACGTTTCGATACTTTTATATTTTTGTTTATTATTGAGAATGTTGTATAAAATGATATAAAATACAGTATTATACTTAAATAAATGAGTGTCTGCTGTTTTGTGCAATAAAACTATGTTTTTATTAATAATTTTAATTTAATGGTAATAATTGAATAGATGTTTAAACATTAAGTGTTGTTAACGATAAAAGCAATGATGGATACGTTATCAGAGTTTGGTTTTAATACAGTAACAGTAAAAACAAACAAAAATATGCATACATATCATTGGGTACAACTAACAGATATGCTGTTAAGTTAGTGACGTTTAATTAAGTTTATTTAGAAATTTGATATCAACTCAGCTTCACATATATTCCATCAAAATTCAGATTTGGTTTAAAATACAAATCTACTACTCCTTCATCTACCATATGATATCGTAAATCAGCTGTTCTTCATTGTAAACACAATTATTCGACGTAATTATTGTTTGATTAATGAATCGTGGCATTACATTGTACATGCATTTGCGTTAACACTTGAACACTATATTATTAAATTGTAAGCTTACGATACGTTGTGTTGTAATTGTGGTTACATTCAGTGATTATGAGTGAACAAAGTTTACCGATTGATATTCACACCAATAAGTTATTGGGTATTAGTATTGGCAATGTTGTCGTAGTTTTATGTGATATCATATAATTGTGTGAATTTATTTTACAGATTGGCTAATAAGTAGAAGACATTGTAACAAAGAATGGCAGCACTCGTTAAACAATATTCGAGAGAAAATTAAATCCGCGATTCAAGACATGCCTCACAATCAAACTATTAGCGAATTATTGGCTCAAAATTGTATGCATAAACATGTTTATCATATAACTGTTATACCGGTAATGATTCTATTAATTACCATATGATTGACATTACCAGACATCGATTATTTCGTTTGTTTGCAAATTATCGAGATTTTAAAAGAAACCGAATACGACTCTAAGAATATATTCGGATATTATTCGTCGCAACGAATGAAAGACTGGCAAGAAATTATAAAGCTTTACGAAAAAGATAATATCTATTTGGGTAATTGATTACATGTTTACACTTATTTCATAAGTATTACCGTATTTATCAATAATCGTGAACTATAGCTGAAAGCGCACAGATTTTAATACGAAATGTGAATTATGAGGTGCCGTCGCTTAAGAAGCAAGTGATTAAGTTTGACCAAATAATTGAAGAATGCGAGAAGAGTTCGCAAGAATATATTAAACAATCGGCTAATTATAAAAACGAATTCTATTCTGCTTCCGAAAAATTAGGAATAACTGTAAGTTATTTTTTATAAATATACATATAACTGAATAATAAATGTAAATTTTTTTAAAAGGGAAAAGATATCAAACAAGAGCTCATTAATCAATTGTCAGAACTGCCCTCGAAATTAAATCAAATAGCGGAAGGTGTGCGACAACTTGCGTTAATTAAAGATTATTATATTGCATTTCTACAGTTTACTTTGAAAAGGTAACCTAAATTACTGTATAACAGAGATATTATGCTATATTTTCGCATATTTTAGTCAACAATTTGATAGTTTGAAAGTTTTAAATTATTTGCTTGAAAACGGAAACACAACTTACTATCAGTATCGAACTGGTGATGTGCCTGATGTCATAATACTACCTAAAATCGGTGAACATGATGAACAAGTAATTATTTTTAAGCTGTTTTATAGAATTAATGATAATGAAAATGATATTTAGTCAGATTGTGGCGACGGAATTGATTTTGGAGACGATAACGCTAGTTCTGAGTCGCCATCAAATGGAAACGGAGATTTCGTTCATATCGATAAAGTAATCGCTATTAATTGATTTTTTATTTATTTCATGATAAAAATTTTGTTTTAATATTAAGGAAGAATTATCTGCAGAACATATCGATACGGTAATTAATTGGGACATCTCTGCTGATAATAATATTTCTGTGATTGACATAACGAAAGCATCGAACGAGAAAGTGGCGAAAGACGAAGACGCGCAGACTGTACTCGAAAACGCAAACATTAGAAATTTATTTATTAACGAATTAATTGAAGTAATATTTAGATTTTCTCGTTTATATTAATTTATTGACTAAAGAAACTAAATTTGAAAACAGCTCGAAGGTTTCTTGGATCAGAGGTTATTTGAGATGAGGTCTGAGGAAGATATTGTTTCTTCGAATCAGTTCCAAAACGCTCCACCAATGCTTCATTTGACAACTCCTGATGGCATTACTGCTATGCTTGATGTTATCAAAAAAATGTTTAACTTGTTAACGTCACCTAAAATGAAAGTTCTTTATTATATGAAAGATAGCGTGAAGTAATGAGTGATTAAAACTTGTTTTTTATTTCTATTATTCGCTATATTGTTGTTTCATTTTTAGGTATATCGATAGTGTTATTGAAAAGCTGAAACACGTCGAATCACTCTCAGAAAAAGCGTTGCAAAAGTCTCAGAATATGGTACATAAAGGAATAAAAGCCATTGAAGAGAAGAAAGTGTTGGAACCAAAAATTCCTTCGCTAATAAATCGCACGCGAGAACTTCAGAAAAAGGTTTAAAATTTTTTTTATAAAAAAGCTTATGAATTAATAAACAACGCATAATTTTAAATGATTAGATCGAAAATGATATATCAAAGCGATATAAGAATAGACCAGTTAACATCATGGGTGGCGTTCAAGTGCTTTAATCCACTTCTTTCAAAACAATTCAATTTAATATATTTATTTTTTACAAAAAAAAGTAAATCATAACATTAAAAATTTTATTAAAAATGCTAAATAAAACTCAAAATGTTTTGTTTAAAATGCTAAATAAAATATGTCATGTATGTTCGCTTTGGTTATGTTACTCATTATTTGTATAGATAGTGCTCTGCGATTAATTTAAGGTAACAGTTAACGATTTGTGCGTTAAATTTGAATAACAATACATTACAATAATTAATATTATTTTCCACTAATGATATTTTGCAACGCAATAATGGGTGATGATTGGCAAATAGGTTTTTCCAATGGACACGAGTATTTGCTTAAGCATTTAGCAAAAGCTCTGTCACATTCGCACAGTTGATATGAACATTTCTCGGTTACTCCACTGTATGGCACGACACCTAAACAATGTTTTAAACGCAATTATATTAGTTTTTTATTATAAGTTATAGAATAAGAATTATAAGCTTATTCCGGGTCTTTAATTGCTTGCACTATACTGTATATAAACAGCGAGGCACACTCTCGGCAATAAAATGTCTCTAGTAAGCAACGGATAGTTTCTCTAATAAGATAAATATTTTTAATCTACTATTGTGCGAAAATGAATTATCTAAGATTTAAAAAAACATTTAATTTAACGAATATTTTTTCTAAATATTATCATCGGTTATTATCAACTAGTGTTTGTTTTGGGTTCAAAGCTGTTTTCTCAGAAAATGTTAGAAGAAACCCAGATTATCTAATATAAAATATACGGTAAATGTACAATAACTAAAGCTAGGAAAATATTTTAATTTCTTGGGTGAAAATATTAAATATAAAATTTTCAAAAAATCCAAAATATTTACTAAAAACAACTAAAATATTGATTTATAGAAATTTTTTATTGTTTCTTTAAAGCACTTCTAATATTAATCTTAATGGCACAAGTTTTTAAATAGATTATTGACGACAATCACAAAACAATTTATAAATATTAAAAAAAACCTTAAAATATTTATTTATACATTTTTTTTAATAATTTTTATTTATTTTTACAAACCTGATAATTACTTTACTTTTTTCTTAATAAAAAATTAAAAAATTAAAGAAGTTCTAAAACTTTTAAAACTTAGTGGCTAATTTTTAAAATTTGTTGTAAAATTATTGGGTCTTAAAACTCATTAAATTTGAATGACAATTACTTAAAAAGTGAAAAGTAATTAAAAAATATTTTATATTTTTTAAAGG